>VZQC01013045.1:2616041-2759347 GCA_009823505.1 Rhizomys pruinosus | reverse complement strand
TTCCCCTGGAACCGGAGTTGTCCTGGAATTGGAGTTATAGATAGATCTCACTGATGCCATGTGGTGCTGGGATTGAACCTGGGTCCATCTGTAAGATGCGTCGGCTCTTAACCACATAGGCCACTCTCCCAAGCCCTAATCTTTTGTCTCTTCAAGTGGTGATCAGTTTTGCCAGACACCATTTGCTGAAGAGGCTATCCTTTCTCCACTGATATTTTTTTTCCATTGTCAAAATATGAGGTGGCCTTGAATTGGTTATTGAGCTCAAGTTGAATCTTCAGTTTGTGTTCCATGGTCAAACGGGTCTGTTTTTGTTGCTAGTCACCAGTTGTCTTTCATGACTATGGCCCTATGTAATGTAGCTTGATGGGTTGGGCCGGGCATGTGGCGCATGCCTTTATCCTAGCACTTGGGCGTGCAGCAGCGGCAGGCAGATCTTTTTGAGTTCAAGGCCAGCCTGGCTACGAGTGAGTTCCAGGGACACGCTGGGTCCAGGGAGACCCTCTTGGAAAGAACCAAAAAGACTCAAAATGAGCTGGGCGTGGTGGCACATGCCTTTAATCCTAGCACTTGGGAGGCAGAGGCAGGTGGATCTTTGTGAGTTCAAGGCCAGCCTGGTCTACAGAGCGAGTTCCAGGCCAGCTGGAGCTACATGGATACCCTGTCTCAAAAAGACCAAAAAAAAAAAAAAAGACTCAAAATGAACCTACCACCTAACCCAACCATACCAAACTCCTGGGTATATACCCACAAGACTCATCCTACCACAAAGATACATGCACATCCATGTTTATTACAGCTCTCTTCACAATAGCGAAGAGCTGGAACCAACCCAAATGCCCCTCAACTGATGAATGGATGACAAAAATGTGGTACATCTATACAATGGAGTACTACTCAGCGGTAAAGAAGGATGATATCATGAATTTTGCAGGTAAATGGATGGAACTCAAGCCCTTATGCTAAGTGAAGTAACACAGTCCCAGAAAAACAAGCAGCGAATGGTCTCCCTCATTTGTGGATGCTAACACCAAATCCCCAGATGAAAGGCAAGCTGACCAACATTATTGTTATATTTATAACGGGCTCTAGAATCAATCCACTACTTACTTTCAGACTCTGTAATTACTGTATATGAGTGGAAAGTATGTATTCATATTTTAGAGTAATATAAAATTAAACGAGGAAAATGTGAATTTCTAAACATAAAAAAAAAAGACAGAGAAAGATGCAGGACAGTTATGGCAGAGTGCATGATCTGGGGTGGGGTGGGGGGAAGGGAAAGGGGAATATGTCTAAACTGAACTGAGAAATGATGTCTGAAATACACAAAATATCAATAAAAGCATTATTAAAAACAAAAAAGAAAAAGCCAGCTGTGGTGGTGCTTGCCTTTAATCCCAGGACTAGGGAGGCAGAGGCCAGCCTAGTCTACATAATGAGTCCCAGTACAGCCAGGACTACATAGTGATATCCTGTCTCAAAAATAGATAGATGAGGGGCTGAAGAGATGGCCTAGCGGTTAAGAGCGCCGACCGCTCTTGCAGAGGACCCGGGTTTGATCCCCAGCACCCACATGGCAGCTGAGAACTGTCTGTAACTCCAATTCCAGGAGAACTCCAGTTCCAGGGGAATCTGACACCCTCTTCTGACCTCCATGGCATTGCACGACACGGGTGCACAAACCTACATGCAGACAGTATATTCATACACATAAATAAAAAATAAAAATAAAAAATAAAATTAAAAAATTTTAAAAAAGATAGATGATCGATTGATAGATGATTGATAGGTAGATAGATGATAGATAGATGATTGATAGGTAGATGATAGATGATAGATAGATGATAGATAGATAGATAGATAGATAGATAGATGATAGATAGATAGATAATAGATAGATAGATGATAGATAGATAGTTGGATTCTAGAACTGCATGTGATGATTTGTGCCTGTGATCTCAAAACTCGGGAGGCTAAGTCAGGAAGACTGCTGTCTGGGCTACATACTGAGTTTTAAGCCAGCTTGAGGTACAAAGTGAAAACCTATTTCAAAAACTAAAAAAATAATGGGCTGGAAAGATGGCTCCATGGTTTAGAGCACTGGCTGCTCTTGCAGAGGACCTGACTTTGATTCCCAGAACCCACATGGCAGCTAACAACCGTCTGTAACTTCAATTTCAGGGTCCGACACCGTCTTCTGGCCTCTGTGAGCAGTGCACACATAAGGTGCACTCACATACATGCAGGCAAAAAGTTCATACACAAAAAAATAAGTATTAAAATATGTTGAGTATATAATATTAAAAAAATAAGTTTCATAGTTTTAAAATATGGCATTTAGCCATTGTGGCAGCATGGTGATGCTCACATTTAATTCCAACACTCAAGAGGCAGAGGCAGAAAGATCTCTGTAAGATCCAGGCCAGTGTAGTCCACCTAGTGAGTTCTAGGCCAGCTGGGACTACAGGGAGACTCTGTCTCAAAGACAAAACAAAACAAAAAATCCAAAAAATGGAGCTGGGTCCTAGGCCAGGTGGGCTCATCTGTGATTCCATCACTTAGGAGGCAGAGACAGGACAGTTCAAGGCCAGCCTGGGTTGCAGTGCAAGACCCTGTTCCTAAAAGAAAACAGAGAGCTAGAGAGATGGCTCAGTGGCTAAGAGCACTTGCATCCCTGGACCCATTTAACAAGCCAAGTACAGGTTTGACTCTAGTGCTGGGGGTTGGGGGAACTCAGGAGGGACCCTGGGACGCCAGCCTAGGCAGAAAAAAAAAGTGAGCTCCAGGTTCAGAGAGAGACTCTGACTCAAAGGAATAAGACGGAGCATGGAAGTCCACCTGATGCCTCCAGGAGGGCAGGAGCACATACACCACACATGCATACTCAATTTAAAAAATTAAAACAAGGGGCTGGAGAGATGGCCTAGCGATTAGTTACTCTTGCAGAGGACCCGGGTTCAATCCCCAGCACCCACGTGGCGGCTGAGAGCTGTCTTTAACTCCAGTTCCAGAGGAATCTGACACCCTCTTCTGACCTCCACGGCACTGCACAACATGGGTGCACGGACCTACACGCAGACAGTACATTCATACACATAAATAAAAACATAAATAAGCCAGACGCGGTGGCACACGCCTTTAATCCTAGCATTTGGGAGGCAGAGGCAGGCGGATCTTTGTGAGTTCAAGGCCAGCCTGGTCTACAGAGTGACTTCCAGCACAGCTGAGGCTACAGGGAGACCCTGTCTCAAAAAGACAAAAAAAAAAAGGGCTGGAGGGATAGCCTAGTGGTTAAGAGCGCTGAGGGGCTGAAGAGATGGCCTAGCCGTTAAGAGCACCGACTGCTCTTGCAGAGGACCAGGGTTCGATCCCCAGGACCCACATGGCGGCTGAGGGCCGTCTTTAACTCCAGTTCCAGGGGAATCCAATGCCTTCTTCTGACCTCCGTGGCATTGCACGACATGGGTGCACAGACTTGCATGCAAGACAGTACATTCATACACATAAAGAATAAATAAAATTAGGGCTGGAGAGATGGCCTAGCGGTTAAGAGCGCCGACCGCTCTTACAGAGGACCCAGGTTCGATCCCCAGCACCCACATGGCGGCCAAGAACCGTCTGAAACTCCAATTCCAGGAGAACTCCAGTTCCAGGGGAATCGGACGCCCTCTTCTGACCTCCTCGGCACTGCATGACACGGGTGCACAGACCTGCATACAGACAGTATATTGATACACATATAGAAATAAATAAAATTTAAAAAAAATTTTTTTTAAAGAATAAATAAAATTTAAAAAAAAGTGCCGACCGCTCTTGCAGAGGACCCGGGTTCGATCCCCAGCACCCACATGGCGGCTGAGAACCATCTGTAACTCCAATTCCAGGAGAACTCCAGTTCCAGGGGAATCCAAGACCCTCTTCTGACCTCTGCAGCATTGCACGACACAGGTGCACAGACCTACCTACAGACAGTACCTTCATACACATAAAAAAAAAAAAAAAGACAAAAAAAATAAAAATAAAAATAAAAGCATAAATAAAAAGAAAGAAAGAAACAATGAGGCTGGAGAGACGGCTGAGCAGTTAAAAGCCCTTGTTGCACTCAAAGAGGATCAGAGTTCAAATCCCACCCCCAGGTCGGATGGCTCACAACTGTAACTCTGTTCTCTGGCCTCCACGTGAACCTGCACTCAGGCACACAGATACTCAAAGTGTTTACAACTAGTGACGGACTGGCTCTGGCCACATAACCATAACACCGGCCTCCACCTCTCAATGGGAAAAGCCTGTTCCAACACCACACCCCGTCGAGGGTCTGCCCTCTCCCTCTCCCTCCACCACCCACCTGTCACAGGTGAAACTGGAGAGGAAGAAGAGCAGGATGTAGATGAAGAAGGTGTAAGCTACAGCAACAATTGTGCCCAAGGGAATTGCACGGCTGGGGTCCTTCAGCTCTCCTGGGTAGAGGGGAGCACATAGAGAGGTCAACCCCCCATCGTCCCCCTACATATCTCAGGGTGGCAGCCTTACCTCCCTGCACATACCACACACAAGAGCAGTTATCACCTGACATGTTGGCCCCAGCCATGATGCCTGTACAACCATTGAAAAGGACGGCAAAGACGCTGGCGAAATTCATCATCGCTCCTGTGGTGTAGTCCTCAGCGTAGCCAGCTGAATGGGTGGTTCCCGGGGAGGAAAGGGTATCAGCATTAGCGATCCAGTAATGGCCTGCCACCCCATTTTCACACTCCACAGTGCTCTCCTCCCCTGAGCTGTCCTCACTGGGCATGGTGTCCAGGTTGCCTGTGCCCTGTTATCACCTATCCTGTCTTACAGCAGAAAATTTGATCTTCTTTCTCCTGGATTCCGCCACCCACTCAGAACAGCTCAGGGTTTCCCCTCTCCTGCCCCCACAGCAATGTCAAGGTTAGGGCTTCCTTCTTTGTTTGAACCACCTTTTGTCTGTCTGTCTGTCTGTCTATCTGTCTGTCTTTACCCTTCCTTCCTTCTTCCTTCCTTCCTTTTTTAGTTCTTTTTTTTTTTATTCTGTGGCTTTATGGAGACAGGGTCTTGCTATGTAGTTCTGGCTGGCTTGGAACTTGCTGTGTAGATCAGGCTAGCCCTTGAACTCAGTGATCTGCCTGCCTCTGCTTCCTGAGTTCTGGTATTAAAGGTATATGTCACCATGCCCTACCTTCCCTTCTTTTTGAATAGGGTCTCATGTAGCTCAGGATGGCCTTAAATTCACTATACAGCCAAAGATAATCTTGAACTTCTGATCCTCCTATCTTTCCTTCCTGAGTGATGGGATTACAGATATGTACCCCCTTGCATGGTTTGTGTGGTCTGAAGGTAGAACCCAGGGCAAGTACTTCACCACTTCAGCTCCAGCCCAGCTCCTCTAAGGATTCTTTTAGGTTTTATTTTAGTTTGGGGGGCTTTGTTTGTTTTTATTTGTTTGTTTTTTGACCCTATAGCATCAGATAGCCTGGAACTCTCTATGTAGACCAGGCTGGCCACAACCTCACAGAGGATCCTTTTTTTTTTTTTTAATTTTTTTAAAAATTTTATTTCCGTATGTGTATGAATGTACTGTCTGCATGCAAGTCTGTGCACCCGGGACGTGCAACACCGCGGAGGTCAGAAGAGGGTGTCGGACTCCCCTGGAACTGGAGTTCTCCTGGAATTGGAGTCTCAGATGGCTCTCGGCCACCATGTGGGTGCTGGGGATCGAACCCAGGTCCTCTGCAAGAGCGGTCGGCACTCTTAACCGCTAGGCCATCTCTCCAGCCCCGAGGATTCTTTTTAAAAAGATCTATTTACCTCAACTAGTGGTGCAGAGGCAGATAGATCTTTGTGAAATCAAGGCTAGTCTGGTCTATATAGCAAGTTCCAGGCCAGCTGTGGCTACAGGGAGACCCTATCTCAAAAAAGATTTGTTTTTATTTTTTATTTATTGTGTGTGTGTCTGTGTGTATGTATGGCAGATGTGTGCAGGTACCTGAGGAAGCCAGAAGAGGGCATCAGATCCCTCTAGAGCTGGAGTTACAGATGATCGTGAGTGCCATGTGGGTGCTGGGAACTGAATCTGGGTCCCCTGGAAGGGCAGCAAGTGCTCTTTACTGCCTCTGGGAATTCTAAAATCTACCCCCTCACCCAAGGCCCCAACACTACAGTGTCCAGCTCACCGCCCAAGTTGTCCTTCAGGGTACTGCTGTTGAATCCAGTGAAGTGACCAAGCCGAGGTGGCACAGAGGAGCTATTGACACCTGGTCGAGGAGCTAAGGGGATGTCCCTGGGTCTCACTGCCACAAAGCTGACCAGCACTGAGGCCAAGGAGCCAGAAACCAGAAGGAATGTAAGGAAGGAGGCACGGGCGTAGAGCCCAGCACCCAGCGTGCACACACCACCTACTAGGCCCAGGAGCAGGGAGCCATAAAGCAGATTCCATCCGTAACCCTGGGGTAGGACTCGGAGACTATTGGAACCTGTGTCATCTAGAGAGAAGCAGGGACAGAATTAGAAGGCCTGACCTCAAGAAGCCCCAACCATGACCCCTCTGCACCTCTGTTCGCCCCCCTTCTTAGGTTAACCCCAGCATCTTAGTTCTCCCTGGTACATACTGATCTCCCTATGTCAGTTTACAGAATACTGGGCTGGTGTCTCTGACTAGAACCAGGCGTGTCTAATCTTTTCATATCACATGACGCCATCTACAAAGTACACACTCAAGAATGCAATCAAAGTACAAAAATAAAACAAAATAAAATAAGCTCATAAAAGGCTAGCGAGTTGTCAGTGGTGCCTGCAGTCAAGCCCGACAATGTGAGTTCAATCCTGGACACCCAGGGCCATGGCATACATGTGCCTGCCTATGAGCATGTATGCAAACACACATTCACACACATAAATAACTGTAATGTAAAATGTGGTTTTTAATCCTAGAGCTGGGTCTGGAATCGATCTCAGAACTGAGAAGTGAAGGTGGGAGGGGGGCTTCAAGAACATGGAGACCTGAGTTCAGATTCTTAGCGTCCTGTAAAAGCCAGGTACAGTGGTGAAGATCTGTAACCCAGTGCTGGTACGACTGAGGCAGGCAGATACCAGGAGTTAACAGGGCAGGCGACCACCCATTGGTGAGCTCAAGGTGTGGTGAGAGACCCTCTCTCAAACAAACAAACAAAAACAGGATGAAGCTGACCATGGATCATGGTAGCACATGCCTTTAATCCCAGCACTCAGGAGACAGAGGCAAGCAGATTTCTGTGAGATTGAGGTCAGCCTAGTCGGACCAGTTCCAGGTCAGCTGGGGCTACACAGAGACCTTATCTCAAAAACAAACAAAAACAAAAACAAAATGATGAAAATATTCATCCCTTGAAGCCCTTCCTACTTTCGGGAATTTATTTAAATTTTTCATTAATAAATAGGACCAACAAGATGGCTCAGTGGGTAAAGGTGCTTGGCCACCTGAGGTTGGTCCCTAAAAGTAATGTGCAGGAGAGAAAGGACTCTGACCAGCTGTCCTCTGACCTCCACACTCCATGCACTTCACACAGCATAGCAGGTGAAACCCCCTACATCAAACACACAATAATAAACAAATAGAGTGGAAAAATAAATCAACACCCAGGTGTGATAGCATGTGCCTTTAATCCCAGTACTTGGGAGGCAGAGGCAAATGGATCTCTGTGAATTTGACCCCATCCTGGTCTACATAGAGAGTCCCAGGCCAGCCAGGGCTACATACTGAGACTTTGTCTCAAAAACAAAACAAAACAAAACAACAAACAAAAAAAAACAGCACTTGGGAGGCATAGGCAGGAGGATCTCTGTGAGTTCAAGGCCAGCCTGGTCTATAGAGCAAGTTCCAGGACAGCTGGATCTACAGAGAGACCCTGTCTCAAAAAGACCAAAAAAAAAAAAAAAAGAAAAGAAAAGAAAAGAAAAGAAAATATACATCTGAAAAATTCCCAATCGCAGGAAGCACATCTACAGAATGAGCGATGGAGAGAAAACGAGTGCACCCCTCAATTCTCACCAGGAAAGCTTCCTTACACAATAGAGAATGATGCAAACAGAAAGCAGCAACTGGCTTCAGATAATGGGAGCCTGCAGAGTGTGTATCCCTGGATGGGATCCCTATATTAAAACTCATCCACTCACAGCTCTGGGATCATCGTGGAAGAGGTGGCGGAAAGATTGTAAGAGCCAGGGCTGGTGCATGAACATAGACATGCAGCGTCTTAGATACGATTGGAAGCTTTTGCATGTGAACCTGTGGCAGAGTCTTGACTAATGGCAATATCGTCATCATGTGCAGGATCCATGCCAACTCAGATGAGGTCTCAGAATGGAGCAAGAGAAATGGGTGGGGGACTGGCCCTGGACTGAGAGCTACAGGAGACTGAATACTGCTGGGTGAAGAGAGTATGCCTTACCTAGAATTTCTAGATGTGCTGACTAGAATCCAGTGCATAGATCTATTTGCACAGGACATCTGGGTTTGGGAGCTTGACTGGATAGGGATTAGCTTAGATGTTGTAATGCATTAGTTTTCATGGGGGGTTGAGGCATTGGGGGGATTGAGTTTTATTGAGAACCATTATATGAANTGGCTCTCGGCCACCATGTGGGTGCTGGGGATCGAACCCAGGTCCTCTGCAAGAGCGGTCGGCACTCTTAACCGCTAGGCCATCTCTCCAGCCCCGAGGATTCTTTTTAAAAAGATCTATTTACCTCAACTAGTGGTGCAGAGGCAGATAGATCTTTGTGAAATCAAGGCTAGTCTGGTCTATATAGCAAGTTCCAGGCCAGCTGTGGCTACAGGGAGACCCTATCTCAAAAAAGATTTGTTTTTATTTTTTATTTATTGTGTGTGTGTCTGTGTGTATGTATGGCAGATGTGTGCAGGTACCTGAGGAAGCCAGAAGAGGGCATCAGATCCCTCTAGAGCTGGAGTTACAGATGATCGTGAGTGCCATGTGGGTGCTGGGAACTGAATCTGGGTCCCCTGGAAGGGCAGCAAGTGCTCTTTACTGCCTCTGGGAATTCTAAAATCTACCCCCTCACCCAAGGCCCCAACACTACAGTGTCCAGCTCACCGCCCAAGTTGTCCTTCAGGGTACTGCTGTTGAATCCAGTGAAGTGACCAAGCCGAGGTGGCACAGAGGAGCTATTGACACCTGGTCGAGGAGCTAAGGGGATGTCCCTGGGTCTCACTGCCACAAAGCTGACCAGCACTGAGGCCAAGGAGCCAGAAACCAGAAGGAATGTAAGGAAGGAGGCACGGGCGTAGAGCCCAGCACCCAGCGTGCACACACCACCTACTAGGCCCAGGAGCAGGGAGCCATAAAGCAGATTCCATCCGTAACCCTGGGGTAGGACTCGGAGACTATTGGAACCTGTGTCATCTAGAGAGAAGCAGGGACAGAATTAGAAGGCCTGACCTCAAGAAGCCCCAACCATGACCCCTCTGCACCTCTGTTCGCCCCCCTTCTTAGGTTAACCCCAGCATCTTAGTTCTCCCTGGTACATACTGATCTCCCTATGTCAGTTTACAGAATACTGGGCTGGTGTCTCTGACTAGAACCAGGCGTGTCTAATCTTTTCATATCACATGACGCCATCTACAAAGTACACACTCAAGAATGCAATCAAAGTACAAAAATAAAACAAAATAAAATAAGCTCATAAAAGGCTAGCGAGTTGTCAGTGGTGCCTGCAGTCAAGCCCGACAATGTGAGTTCAATCCTGGACACCCAGGGCCATGGCATACATGTGCCTGCCTATGAGCATGTATGCAAACACACATTCACACACATAAATAACTGTAATGTAAAATGTGGTTTTTAATCCTAGAGCTGGGTCTGGAATCGATCTCAGAACTGAGAAGTGAAGGTGGGAGGGGGGCTTCAAGAACATGGAGACCTGAGTTCAGATTCTTAGCGTCCTGTAAAAGCCAGGTACAGTGGTGAAGATCTGTAACCCAGTGCTGGTACGACTGAGGCAGGCAGATACCAGGAGTTAACAGGGCAGGCGACCACCCATTGGTGAGCTCAAGGTGTGGTGAGAGACCCTCTCTCAAACAAACAAACAAAAACAGGATGAAGCTGACCATGGATCATGGTAGCACATGCCTTTAATCCCAGCACTCAGGAGACAGAGGCAAGCAGATTTCTGTGAGATTGAGGTCAGCCTAGTCGGACCAGTTCCAGGTCAGCTGGGGCTACACAGAGACCTTATCTCAAAAACAAACAAAAACAAAAACAAAATGATGAAAATATTCATCCCTTGAAGCCCTTCCTACTTTCGGGAATTTATTTAAATTTTTCATTAATAAATAGGACCAACAAGATGGCTCAGTGGGTAAAGGTGCTTGGCCACCTGAGGTTGGTCCCTAAAAGTAATGTGCAGGAGAGAAAGGACTCTGACCAGCTGTCCTCTGACCTCCACACTCCATGCACTTCACACAGCATAGCAGGTGAAACCCCCTACATCAAACACACAATAATAAACAAATAGAGTGGAAAAATAAATCAACACCCAGGTGTGATAGCATGTGCCTTTAATCCCAGTACTTGGGAGGCAGAGGCAAATGGATCTCTGTGAATTTGACCCCATCCTGGTCTACATAGAGAGTCCCAGGCCAGCCAGGGCTACATACTGAGACTTTGTCTCAAAAACAAAACAAAACAAAACAACAAACAAAAAAAAACAGCACTTGGGAGGCATAGGCAGGAGGATCTCTGTGAGTTCAAGGCCAGCCTGGTCTATAGAGCAAGTTCCAGGACAGCTGGATCTACAGAGAGACCCTGTCTCAAAAAAAAAAAAAAAAAAAAAAAAAAAAAACCCTCAAAAAACAAAAAACAATAAACCAAGAACAGTAAGTGAAAAAAAAAATAAATATTTAAACACACCTCATACTATTTAAATTACATTTACAATTTTGTGTTGGGAGTATCCATAGCTATCCTCAGCTCTAGGCAGCCATGTGTGGCCAGAAGGCTGCAGGCTGGACACATCAGTGGCTGTAAGCTCCCCTGTGCACAGGGCCAATCAGTCAGATGCCACAGGCGCTGCAGCAGGCAGGCCATGCAAAAAAGGGAAGGCCCAACAAACGCATCTTCCTAAACCACACTTTGTCTTTCATGAGCCCACAATCCCAGACCCCCTAAACCTCAGCATTGCCCAGACCAGGTTGTGAAGAGAGCACAGACCAGCCCCGAAGACATCAAGAACAGACTCCACAAGTCCCAGCAGGGAGACAGCACAGCCGCAGACGTTGGCCAGGTAGAACATGAGCCCGATGCTGCCGCCAACCTCAGGCCCCAGGGTCCTGCTGATCATGACTAAAAGTGGAAGTGTTAAGGGAAAAGAAACCAACATGGAGGAAGGGGCCATGTGTCCGTCTTTCTGCATTTGGCTTCCAGGTCTGAGCTACTGCAATCATTAGCCCAGGTCCCTGTAACAATGTACCCATGTCTTTTATGCCTGCACGATTCACAGACACACTGGGAGCTTCACTTTCTTCCTCTGGTCAGGCAAGTTCTCTACCCTGTGCTATAATTCCAGCCTTCTTTTTATTTTCATTTCGTTTTTATTTGTTTGTTTTTGAGTCGGTCAGAATCTCGCTAAATAGCCCTGGCTGGTCAAGAACTCCCTATGTAGATCAGGCTGGCCTCAAATGCACAGAGATCCATTCGCCTCTGCCTCTCAAGAGCTGGGATTAAAGGCATGTGCTACTATGCCCAGCCATTTGGGGTTTTTTTTTTGTTGTTGTTGTTGTTGTTTCTTCCAGAGAGGGTCTCCAGTAGCCCAGGCTGGCCTCCAACTTACTAGGTATTGGAGATGACCTTGAACCCCTGATTGTTCTGCCTCCACACTCCAGTGCTGGGATTAGAGGCCTGCACCTCGACTCCTGGCTCTTTTGTTCTGTTTGTTTTTGCTTTTTGAGACAGGATTTCACTGTGTAGCCCTGGAACTCTGCTCTCTAGACCAGGCTGGCCTGGAACTCATAGAGATCCTCTGGCCTCTGCTTCCAGAGTGCTGGGATTACAGGTGTGCACCACACCCAATCCTTGAGCCTCAGCCTCCCAGGCGGCCAAGATAGCAGGCTCCCACACCCCAAATCTGCTTTCCTCATCTGTAAAATAATCATCTATCATTAACCTTTTGAGGGCGATAGATCAGGACTAGGGACTGAACCAAAAGCCTCATGTGTACTTGCCAAGCAGTATACCACTGAGCTTCAAATGCCTTAAAATGCTAACTGAGGGGGCTGGAGAGATGGCTCAGTTTTAAGAGTACTGACTGCTCTTGCAGAGGACAGGGGTTTGGCTCCTAGCACCCACATGTAGGCTAACAACCATCTGTAATTCAAGTCCCAGGGGATCCATCGCCCTCTTCTGGTCTCCTCAGGTATTGCATGCACAAGGTGCACTTACTTTCATGCAGGCAAAACACTAATAAACATAAAATAATAATAAATAGATAAAATTTGAGACACAGTCTCCCTGTAGCCCCAACTTGCCTGGAACTCATTATGTAGACTAGGCTGGCCTCAATCTCACAGAGATGCACCTGCCTCTGATGTCTGAGTGCTAGGCTAAAGGCATTCAGAACCACACCCAGCAAATAAATTCTTAAAACAAAAACAAAAACCGCTAACTGATGACATTGTTACGTGACCAGACGGAGGTACTAATATGTGGACAAAGTGTTGGTCACATTCGCCATCCCATCCTGCCTGTTCATCATTCCTTAAAACTGGACCTACTCTCTTCCCCGGCCAAACAGAACAGCAGGGGCCCAGTCCGCCCAGCCCAAGTTGGAGGATACAGTAGGCTCCACCCCCTCGCACTGCTCCATTGGTGGCGATGGCACAGACAGAGAGGACCGTGAGTGCCAGGATGACATAGGCAACCAGGAGCATGGCCAGGGCCTGCAGCAGGCCAGCGTGGCCCACCACGAACCCTGGATAGGAGGAACAAAGCAGGTTGCAAAGCCAGTTACCCCTCAACCCAACCCTCACCCCAACCTTCGCGCCACAGGGCAGCCCAGCTGAGTTCCACACCAAGGAGCTACACACAAGGCCATACACAGGGTCTCTTCCTCCTGGCCTCCATCCAACCTCCTGTACTAGGGACCCAGCCTCCCTGGTAATTCCTCCCCAAACTCACCAATCCTTAGGAAAACGACTATACTGAACATGGATAGGACTGTGGGCACCACCACACCCAGGAAGGTAGAGAGCTTGCGGGCAGAGGCCGCCCCAGGACCTCCAGCCCCACTGGCAGGCAATGCGGCCCCTTCTTCCTCCAGGAGGCGGTAGGCCAGCAACGGGGAGTTCTCGCTGGCCATGGCTGAGCACGGGTGAAGGAGGCCACGGATGGGCTACAGGGCCTGCAGAAAAGATGTTTGCGCATGGCAGTTTCACGAGGCCTCTCCTCTTAAAAAGCAAACACCCACGGCTTTCCCCCCAAAAGAAGGTTGGAAAGGAAACGGTACACACATGGCAACTCAAAAGTATCCCAGTGACTCCCCCACGATGCGGCACACCTCTGTGTGCATATCAGGATCCCTTCCAGCTCCCGGGGATCACACCCCCCATATCCCTAGGACGACAGGTAGAGCTTCAAAAGGGACACAGCTCTCCCCGGTCCCGGCCCTCTCCTGACAGCCAGTGTCTCAGCCTCTCTCCTCAGCTAGCTGTCAGAGGGAAGCAAATCTCCCCAAAGGGAAGTTAGCTGCCACCCTTACGCACCTCCCCCGCCATCCTGAGCTGTCCCTTGTCAAGTCCTCCCCCCAACCCCACCCATGGGCAATAAGAAACTTTCAAATCTTTCAAAGCCCCACCCTTCATCACCCTTGTCCCTGGACTCATCTCAAGCCATCATCATCTCTTCTCCAGATCCCAAACCAGATTTTTCTCATCCCTACAAGTCGCTCCCCCCCCCAACTCTACCAACCCAAACAGAGCCATCGATTGTCCACACACACAATGCAGAGCGCCTCGCATCGCGCCACACAGGGTCCTCGGGGGTCCTCCTCCCATCCCACCCATCGGCTCCTGCCCACTGGCTCCTGCAAACTGCATGCCTGCGGGGCCTGGGATCTCTCTCGGGCTGGCCAGGCGCACTCTGCAGCCGCGCGCCGCAGGGCGCTCACTCACCGCCGCGGGACGCAGCTACTCCGGGGTGATACCCGCGAGTCTGGGGGTCTCCGCCACGCGCGGAGGGAGGCGCAGGGGGCCGGAAAAAGCAAACCGGCTACCGGGATGCCAGGCCCGGAGCCTGCCCTCTCCAGCAAAGCATCCCATTGGTCTTGGCGCACGCCCCGCCCTCCGTGGGCGTGGCCTACGCAGAACCCCGCCCCATGCTCCTCAGGCAGCCAGTTCCAGCCACAGACTCCACGTGCGGCCGGGTGTCATCTCCTGCAAGGCTGCTGGTCACGAACCTCCAAGCTCCTTCTGGTACCCGCATTCTGTAGGTGCGGATCTTACCCCAGGATGAGCTAGTACTTAAAGGGGTGTGTGGCGAATGAGTTAAAATTGGCCTGGAGTGGGCGGGACCGCGACACCTGTCTCAGGTGAGTGGCCCGAGCGACGTCCGTCTGCTTCCGGACTCGGGCTTTTCCACTCTCTCTGGAGACCTAGCCTGTCCGGTGGGGCCCAGCCTCGTCCCTTTCCTGAGGGAGACCCCTCGCCCAGTTGCAGCCTGCAGCCTGCGCTTTTCGCTTCGGCCGCCGGGGGGAGCTCTAAGGCGCCCCCACTCCCACTCCAAGTCCTAGGTGCTTTTATCCCCCAATTCTCAAATTAGGACTCTCTCCTCCCTCCTCTTATAGATCCCGCCAACTGCAACGTTTCCTCATTGTAAAATGAGAGTTAACTAGACATTCCCTCCTAAATTTGAGCTAATAATTTATTTTTCTTCCTTTAAAAAATGTTCTTGGTTGGGAGGACCAGAATGTAGGCCAGGCTAGCCCTCAACTCTAGGCGCAGCTGAAGTGGGCCTACCTCCACTTCCCACGTGTTGGGATTACAGCCTTGTGTTAATAATTATTTTCCTAGCCGGGCGTGGTGGCACACGTCTTTAGTCCTAGCACTTGGGAGGCAGAGGCAGGTGGATCTCTGTGAGTTCAAGGCCAGCCTGGTCTACAGAGTGAGTTCCAGGACAGCTGGGGCTACAGGGAGACCCTCTCTCAAAAAAAAAGTGAACCTTGAGGACTATAAATAATTTATTAATTACACTTATTTGGGGATTGGAAAGATGACTCACCAGTTAAGAGAACTTACTGCTCTTGCAGAAGACTTGGGTTCAGTTCCCAGCACACCACATGGTGGATCACCACCACCTGGGACTTCAGCTTCAGGGGATCCATGCCCTCTTCTGGCCTCCGCAGGCTCTGGTACTCATGTGGTTCATATACATACACTCAGGCACACACATAAAATAAATAATAAATACATAAATTACATTTGCTTATTTATGGGGAGAGTCATGCTCACGTTGCTCATGTGGACATCTGAGGATGACTTACAGGGATTGGTTTTCTCCTTCCACGATGTGGGTCCCAGGAATTCAACTCAGGTTGCCAGGCTCAGCAGCAGGTGCCTTTACCTGCTGACCCACCTCAATGGCCCCTTGGTTTAGTAATACATTCTGAATTTTTGTTTTTTTTGGGGGGGGTTGTTTTGTTTTGGGTTTTTTGGTTTTTTTTTTTTTTCGAGTTTGACAAAATTTATTGGTATTTTAGTAAAGACATTCATCTCAGTCATTTCTCTCTCCTCATCTTGACCTTTGGTTAATATTTCATTTGGGTCAAGTAAAGACTATGTAGGAGAGATATGTTATTTTAACAAGTAGTAAAATGGACAGTTTGCCTACATAAAAGTTAAATTTATGTATCTTGATATAATTAAATCATATAAGAACTAATAGTGCTGTGTACATTTCTGTTGTTTTACTTGGGGCTTAATAACTAAACTTAAATGTAAGTGAACAAAGTGTTGGGAATATCCGAAGGCTGCTTCTCAGAAGTTATTGCATTAAAAAAGCTCAGTGAGTAATTACCACCAATAAAATTCTTTGAAGCTGCCTCCAAATTTAACATTGTAATTTAGGAAAATAGTATAATTTATTTGTGTCTGTGACTATACTTTTAAAGATGTGTTTACCTGTCACATTTTTAAAAAAGTCCATATACAATACAAAAATACAAAACAAACACCCTACAATACACAAATCGAATAGAGTGTGATGAGAGATTTCATAATGAAATTATGTTTGAAGATGCATTTTCTTTCCTTCTATTTCATTAATTAAAATGTGCTTTTGAAACCACGGTCAGTACATATATATATTTAAAATAAGCTGTGGAATTGTACAAATAAGAAATCTTGCAGTGAGTTCAATTCAAATTGGAGCTAACAAGTTAGTAAATTTAATGCTTTTACAAAGTTGGGGCTGGAGAGATGGCCTGGCAGTTAAGAGCACTGACTGCTCTTACAGAGGACCCGGGTTCGATCCCCAGCACCCACATGGCGGCTGAGAACCGTCTGAAACTCCAATTCCAGAAGAACTCCAGCTCCAGGGGAATCCGAGACCCTCTTCTGACCTCCGTGGCATTGCACGACACGGTGCACAGACTTGCATGCAGACAGTACATTCACACACATACAGAAATAAATAAAAATTAATAAAAAAAAAGTCCAAAGTCACAGAAAGCACATGGCATTTTTTTCTTCATACATTATGCCTTTTTTTTGTAAACCTTTGAACAAATAAAAACTAGCCAAATATTAAAGCAGTATGTACATCTAGATTTTTGGCAGTGGTTTGTACTTTAAAAGAAACAGCTTCCTTATGATTTGCCTCAAGTTCTGGTGGAAATGCTTACAGGAACTAGGAACAAAAACCAAGAGATGCACATTCAAAATACTGATTTACTTTGGTAGCCAATGGTGTTCTTTGAAGACAACTGAACGGTAGACAAGCTCCATTAAAGTGAAGTGGGCTACTCAATACTTCACATAAAAATTTTTAGGAAAAAAAACTTTTTTTTAAATGTTGGTTTTTTTTTTTTTTTTTTTTTAATTTATTTTTGCATGTGTATGAATGTACTGTCTGCATGTAGGTTTGCGTGCCCGTGTTGTGCAATGCCACAGAGGTTAGAAGAGGGTCCCTGGAACTGGAGTTCTCCTGGAATTGGAGTTACAGACGATTCTTAGCTGCCATTTGGGTACTGGGGATCGAACCCAGGTCCTCTGTAAGAGCAGTCGGTGCTCTTAACCGCTAGGCTATCTCTCCAGCTCCCTAAAATCTATTTCTAATAAAAAAACACAAGCATTGTCCTGTTCTGAGACTCTGACAGGACTTGTGAGTTTCTGTTGTTTTGGATAGTGTTAAGTAAGAAAGTATGGCAGTGTTGTTGGGTATGTGCATAATGCCCTCCTTTCTCTTTTCTTCTATTAATTTTGTCCTCTGACCATGGTTTAGAAATGTAGCTGATTTTTTTAAAATCAGCAAAATGTAAGGTTTGAGTGGATGACAGTGGAAAGGCAATTGCTGCTTGATGCAGTAGCATAATTAAGATTGGGGATAAATATAATCACTTGGATAATAATATTTCTTTTTTTTTTAACTTTTTTTATTGATGCTTTGTGCATTTCATACATCATTTTCCAATTCAGTTCAGGCATATTTCCCTTTCCCTTCCCCCCCACCCCCACCCCATTCCAGATCATGCATTCTGCCATAACTGTCCTCCATCTTTCTCTCAGTTTTTTTTTTCATTTTTTAGCTATAAGTGATAATAATAATATTTCAAATTTAAGTTCTACCCCCCTAGCAGTAAAGTTGTATAAATTGCAGGTAAAATCACCACCCCTTAGTTGACAAAAGCTTTATTTATTTGAAGTTTTTNTACTCTCGTACATGTAAAATTAAAAATAATTAAATTCCAACATCTGCCCTAACTGTAAAGAAGTGGAACGACTCAGGGCTGAATCGATGGCTCGCAGTTAAGAGATCACCGACTGTTCTTGCAGAGGACCTGGGCTCAATCCCAGCACCAACATTGTGGCTAAGAACCATCTTTAACTTTCCAGTTCCAGGGGAATCCAACACCCTCTTTCTGCGGACCTCCCCGCCACGCATTCATGGACCACGGGTGCACCAACCTACATGCAGAAAGTCTTACGCATAACATGCTTCAAAATAATAATAAAAAAACATTTTAAAAAAGTGGAAAAACTCAAGATAACTCATACTTAGGGCAGACAGAAAACCAGCAGCTAATCAACTTGCCTACTAATCTGCCAAGTACTCTCTCCTGCATGACTAGAAATTAAAACACTATTAATTTCTACAATAAAACTAAGGGCATAATAGCTACGTACCAATTTGCCCTGGGCATGGTTACCACACATCTTTAATTCTAGTGCTTGGTAGGCAGAGGCAAGCAAATCTGTGTGAATTCAAGCACAGGCCGGTTCAAAGGGGGAGTTCCAGGCCAGCTGGCGCCACAGGTAGACCCCGTTCTCACAAAAGGCCAAAAAAAAATAAAAAAAAAAATAAAAAAAGGTAGGACCTACTATAATGCTTAGGATCGGAAGTCTAAATAATACAATTTTCATTTTACACATGACTTTCTTTTCCTATGCTTGGATCACCTCATCTTAAAAAGAATTCCAGAAGGGGACTCTGAAGCATTTTCAAGAACCAGAAACACTGATGCCATTCATTATTTCATTATATTTACTTTAAAGCAAACTATTTTGTCCTTGACTAAAGAAAAATTTAAATTAGGGAGATGAAGCGACTGTTTTAGCACTTAAAGCACTGGTCACTCTTGAGAGGACCCTGGTTTAGTTTTCCCGGCACCCCACATGGAGGCTAACAAAACTGTCCGTAAACTCCAGTTTCTTAGGGGAATCTTGAAACCCTCTTCTGACCCCCACTGGCAATGCATGACATAGATGCACTTAAACATAAACATGCAGGAGCCAGAAAATCTCACCACACATAAAAATTCAAAATCATTAAATTCAAAAATAAAAAATAAGAAAACTGGATATGTGGGGCTGGCAGTCGGTTTTTTTTTCCAACTGCAAAGCCATTGTGCAAGGCCCTGGATCTAATCCCTAGCAAAGAGAAAAAAGTATTATATTAAACCCAACAATCTAAGAGGTTAAAATTGTGATGGTTCCAGTACTCTTGCTTCAAAAATTCGAATCTAAGGCGCCAGGTATAGTGGCTCACGGGTACAGTGGCTCATGGGTACAGGGGCTCACGGGTATAGTGGCTCATGGGTATAGTGGCTCACAGGTACAGTGGCTCACGGGTACAGTGGCTCACGGATATAGTGGCTCACAGGTATAATGGCTCACGGGTATAGTGGCTCATGGGTATAGTGGCTCACAGGTATAATGGCTCACGGGTATAGTGGCTCACAGTGGTGATCAGTGTCTCAATCTGTAATCCCAGCAGTCTAAGAAGCTGAGATAAGAGGACTGCAATGAGCTGGAGGCCAGGCCAGGTTATAGAAAGGACCCGGTCTCAAAAAAGAAAAAGAGAAGAAAACATGCAGCGAAGTGGTATCTTTCATAGATTCCCTTGGTCACTTGCAATGGTAAAATCTTCCATGAAACCCCCTTCCCAAAACACAAAGATTAAGGTTACATTATTAGAATAAAAAAGAAAGCGGAGCCTGAGAGTTGGCTCAGCAAGTTACGGGGCACTGGCTGTTCTTGTAGAGGTCCCAGGTTTCATTCCCAGCACTCCACATGGCGGCTAATCAACTGTTTCTAACTCCAGTTCCGAGGACTTCAATTACCCTCTTCTGACCTCTTCAGGCATCGCATGCATGGCTGCAGTTATTACACATTGCATAGCACTACATTCATACCACATAATTAAAACAAATAATAAATAGTTTTAAAAAGATCCCTGTGACTTCTGACTTCTACCAAGGGAGACTTCCAGTCCTCTGAGCTCAAGTTTTGAGGGAATTTCCGCAGCTACAGAAACATCTCTGACTCTGTCTGCTCCACTTACAGAGATGGAGGAGGAACTGAACATGCTCAGTTCAGTCTTCCTGAGTTTTCACTGTGGGTTGGTTTGTTAATAGAGGGAACATTCTTGTCAGTTCTCATTTTTTTAGGTAAGCCTACCTGTAAGTGGGATGCTTCCAGCTGTCCAGCTATACCAGTGATCCAGTGAGGGAGTCAATCTAACTTACGGGGAGCATAGGCAAAGCTATCGGGGTTGCCAATCCAAGCCCCATCACTCAAAACTTTATAACTTTTTTCAGTGACTACTTTATTAAGTTGGCATGTTAGGTCCCTCTATGGGATTCCTCCATTTGTTCCTATTCCACTTCCTGTCTTGCGGCCTGCTGTAATAGTGCTTTTTTAAATGTAGGGAAGTACCTCACAGATCCTCACACTGGACTGGGGAGATGGCTCAGCCGGTAAAGAACCTACTACATGAGATGACAACCTGAGTTCCCAGCATAAAAAGTCACCAGGGCAATGTATGTCTGTAAGTCCAGTGGCTTTGAGAGGGTGGCAGAGACAGGTGGATCTCTGGTAGCTCCCACCTAGCCAGGCTAGCCAAAACTGTGAGCTCCAGGCTCATCTCCCTCCAGTGAAGAGAGAACCCTGTCTCAAAACAGGCAAGTTAAAAGGTATCCACCATCAACCTCTGACCTCCAAACTCATGCATATATATGCATACACACCGGTCATAAACCCACCCACATACACATACAAACCAATAAAACACACATAAAAAATTTTTTTTTTTTTTTTTTAGGGGTTGGAAATATGGTTTAGTGATTAAGAGCATTTGATGCCTTTACAGAGGACCTGTGTTCGCTCCCCAGCACCACATGCTGGGCCCTGCCCCCACATGGCGGGCCAAGAAAACGTCTGAAACTCCCAGTCCCAGGGGAATCCGGACCCTCTTCTGACCTTCCGTGGCATTCGCACGACACGGGTGCAACAACCTTGCATGCAGACAGTACATTCATCACACATTTACAGACAATAAATAAAAACAAAAATTACATTCTGAAACAAAAATACCTTTTATATTGGAATTTTATTCTTCTAGTATCAATATAGTTTTTTAAAATTTTTCATATGGTTAAATTTAGATCCAAATGTGATGCAGACAGCATAATAAAAATTCCTATGTACTTGTCTCCTGTCTAACTACCAACACACAACCAATACTGTTCCATTTGTACTCTACCAAAACCATCCTCTGATGGTATTTTGAAGCAAATCAGAGCTAGTGTTATGTCATTTAATCAGGAAACACTTCTCAGAGCTGCTGCTGTTTATTCAGCAGAGGGAACAGTTCACAGAAGGACAGTATGGGTGAATGAAAAAGAAATTTGGTATTATTATCACTCCAGATACACAGTACCAAGAAGCCAAGAAAGCTGGCTCAGCAGGTTCCAAGAAGCATGGTTTGCTGCCTCTCCGTCAAAGGACCCAGGTTCATTCCCAGCACCCCACGTGGCAAAATAATAACCATCTTTTAAGTCCAGTTCTAGGGGGATCTGATGCCTTCCATCTACACGGATTGCACCTTACATAAACTGGTAGGCAATAACACCTTATACACATAAATTTTTCTTAAAAACAAAATCAAAAGAATAAAAAGAAGTTGAAGGAAAATAAAGACACAAAAAAACAAAAACAAAAAATAAAATCATAAAAATAAATAAAAAATAAAATAAGCAAGATTTGATCCCCGTGGAAAACGGACTACTTTCTCCATCTCTTCAAGCAGAAATCTTAAAGTTTCATTACACAGCCTGGTCCCCCTATGGGTCACACACAATACTTTCTATTGCTGTGACCAAAACCAGTCTGCCCCAAACCAAATTGGGAAAAAAAGGGTTATTTATCTTACATCTCTGCAATCACCTTTTATACTCACGAAGCCCCAAAGGGTCACGGAGCTTCGGGCATTGGCAACTCGGGAGGAGGAAACCTGAGGGCAGAGCTGAAGCACAGATGGCTCGCTTCCCTTGCTGGTGCTCAGCCTGCTTTCCACCCACCCACAGTGGGTTAGACCCTCGCAGCATCATTCAACAATCCAAGGAAAATGCCCAAAGACATGGCCACAGGCCAGTCAACTGGAAGACCGTTTCCTCAGCTGTTCCTTTCACCCTGTGTCAAGTTACAGCTACGCTACCCAGGCACCAGGGCTTGTGAATCATGCACAATAACTTTCTGCAACCAAGTCAGGACAAAAACTCCTGCATGTGGGAGGTCAGCAAGAAGCCTGGGCCTAGCTGAGGACCTAGAGTGACTCTCCTACCAGCCTAATTTAGGAAGTCCTGGTCAATGAACGTAGATGAACACAGAAATAGCATTATTTTTTCATCCCCTCCTATATTGAAGTTGCAAAATCACAATATCCCAATTCTGCCAATTCTTCTAGCAGGAAAACTTTTTTTCACCAAATACCAATCCAAAGACAGTTTATATAAGAAAATAGAGGTCTTGATTTTGTTCCTTTATCTATTTTCAAAACAATGTCAGTTCTTTAGAATTCTCCAAAGTAATCAGTGTTTTTTAAATATTTTATATTTTGTAATTATTTTTATTTTATGCTTTTAATTGATGTTTTTGTTTATTTCAGACCCATCCATTTTTCAGTTCAATTTAGGGAAATATTTCAACTTTCCTACCCCCCACCCAACCAAAGATAATTGCATTCTGCAGTAATTTTCCTGCATCTTTTTCTCAGTCTTTTTTTTATGTTTAGGATTCACATTTTCCTCCTTAAGTTTAATTACTCTAAAATATGGATACATTACTTTCCACCACATATATAGTAATTACAGAGTCTGAAAATAAGTGGTAGCGTGGACTTTCTAGAGCCATTGAGGAGATTTACATTAATAAAACATAGTTGCCTTTCGGATAATAGAAAATAACACAATAATGTTGTTCAGCTAGACTTTCAACTGGGCGATTTGGTGTTCGCATCCCCAAATGAGGAAACCATTTGCTGTTTGTTTTTTCTGGAGACTATGTTACTTCCACTTTAGGGATAACTGCTTCCCGGTCCATCCATTTACCTGCAAAGTTATGGATGTCATTTATTACCGTTGCAATAGTCCTCCATTGTGTAGATGTACCACTTTTCGTCTATCCACCATCAGTTGAGGGGCCCTTTGGGTGGGTTCCAGCTCTTCACTATTGTGAAGAGGCCTGCAATAAACATATGGATGTGCATGTTTCTTTGCGGTAAGATGAGTCCTTGGGGTATATACCCCAGGAGAGTGTATGGACCTGGGTCAGGTGGTATGCTAATTTTGAGTCTTTTTTTTTTTTTTTTTTTTTTTTGTCTTTTTCGAGGGGGGGACAGTGGTCTCCTTGTTGCCCCAGTGTCCTGGAACTCACTCTGTAGGACCAGGGGATTGGGCCTTGAACTCACGAAGATTCCCACCCTGCCTCTGCCTCCCAAGTGCTAGGATTAAAGGTGTTGCCACCACGGGCCCGGCCCAATCATTTTGAGTATTTTAAGGGTTCTCACACTGTTTTCCACATATGGTTGTTTCACAGTTTACATTTCCACCAAGCATGGATGAGTGTTCCCCTTTCCCCACAACCTCTCCAACATGTCGTCTTTTGTTTCTTGATCTTACCAGTCTTATTGGAGTGAGATGATTGATCTGAGGCGTGGTTTTATTTTTTATTTTTATTTTTATTTTTTTGGTCTTTTCGAGGACAGGGTCTCCCTGTAGCCCCAGCTGTCCTGGAACTCACTCTGTAGACCAAGGGCTGGCCTTGAAACTCACAATAGATCCACCTGCCTCTGCCTCCCAAGTGCTAGGATTAAAGGCGGCGCAACCACATCCGGTTCTGAGAGTGGTTTTAATTTGCATTTCCCTAATTATTAATGGTGTGTTCTTTTTAAAATATTTTACATTTGTCATTATTTTTATTTCTTCACGTGTAAGAGTGTATTGCCTGAAAGTGCCCTACGTGCACCTTCTGCGGATGTTAGAAGAGGGTGTGAATCCCCTGGAACTGGAGTTACAAAATTGTTAGCTGTCATGTGGTGTTGGGAACCAAACCAGGCTTCTCTGCACAAGTCGCACCGTGCTCTTGCTACTGAGCCATCTCTCCAGCCCCAAATTTTCTTTTTTATATCACATTTATTACAACTATAAATAATACTCTCATAACATCTGTGTGTATATATTGTTAAAGTTTTGTTTTTATTTTTAAAAAAAAAAAAAATTAAGGGAAAAGACAGGGTCTCCCTGTAGCCCCAGCTGTCCTGGAACTTACTCTGTAGTCCAGGCTGGCCTTGAACTCTCAAAGATCCGCCTGCCTCTGCCTCCCAAGTGCTAGGATTAAAAGCGTGCGCCACCACGCCCGGCTAAATGTTGGTTTTTTTTTTATGTGTATGAATGTACTGTCTGCATGTAGGTTTGTGCACCCATGTCGTGCAATGCCACAGAGGTCAGAAGAGGGTCTCAGATTCCCCCTGGAACTGGAGTTCTCCTGGAATTGGAGTTTCAGATGGTTCTCAGCCACCATGTGGGTGCTGGGGATCAAACCCGGGTCTTCTGCAAGAGCAGTCGGTGCTCTTAACCGCTAGGCTATCTCTCTAGCCCCCCAAAAAATAACTTTTTAAAAGAGCTAAGCATCTGTATCCACTGACAACAATGCCATACCTAGTGTATAATTAATGACCCAAAAGAAAACAAAAGTCCCACAGGAAAGGTTTAATTTTATCTAAATTTATTTTCAGTCAATAGTCCAGTTAAGGATTTCCTCTAAATATCTTAATACATACTCCCTCTCTCTCCATAAGGCTGGTCCTGGGAGCCAGACAGCTTAGGTGATGAGGGAGTGAGGTTAGGAGTAACACTCACAGAAGATAACTTTTGGCTTCCCTCTCAATGTGCTAATAGTTATGTCTAAAAAAATATGCAATTCTTAGAAAGGTACCATTTCTGATTTCTTTATTATCTGTAACCTTTGGAAACTAATCACATTAAGCTACAAAATTAGCAAATGCCTTGAAATCTTTATATAAAACATAAATTTACCTCTAATTTCAAACTCTCATTTATTAGTGTACCACTCAATCTTAAAAAAGGAAAAAAAAAAAAAAAGCGGCTCCAAAGATAGTCTTACACCATTCTTTAAAAAAAGGAGACTGAGCCGGGGTGTGGTGGCGCACGCCTTTAATCCTAGCACTTGGGAGGCAGAGGCAGGCGGATCTTTGTGAGTTCAAGGCCAGCTTGGTCTACAGAGTAAGTTCCAGGACAGCTAGAGCTACAGGGAGACTGTGCTGGATAGCTTTAGTGTCAACTTGACACACCTGGGTTGAGGGAGCCTCAATTGGGGAATTGGTTCCATTGGATTGGCCTGTGGCCACGTCTGTGGAGTATTGTCTTGATTGTTGGGCAGTGTGGGAGGGCCCAGCCCACAATGAGTGGTGCCACCCTGGGCAGGTTGTTGTGGACTGAATAAGAAGGCATGAGCCAGGGGAGCAAGCCAGTGAACAGCATTCCTCCATGGCCTGTGCTTCAGCTCCTGCCTCCAGGTTCCTGCCCTGAGTTCCTGCCTTGGGCTCCCTAAGTGATGAACTGTGACCCAGGAGATGTAAGCTGAATAAACCCTTTCCTCCCCAAGTTGGTGTCAGTCAGAGTGTTTTGTCACAGCAATGGAACAGACTATAACAGAAAAGACCCTTCTCCAAAAAGACCAAAAATAAATAAATAAATAAATAAATAAATAAATAAATAAATAAGACTGTTCCTTTTAACTGTACACCCATCCACATCCCATTCCCAAAACACATCATTTAATTGTCTTGGTCATGGACATTTCCAAGATGAGATTTTATGTTTCGTTCCCATAGCTTCTGGTTATCCAAAAACCCATGCTTTCCTTTATTAAAGGAGTTGGTCCAGCTGATGTTGGTGTATCCCGTCCAATGTTCTTCGTCCTCGTCTTTGCTTCGGGAGGCATCTCTTCTGGTTCACTATCTTCATCCTCATTAAAAGCTGCTGCTACAGAGAGGGTTTTGGGAGCAAGAGTTGGAATAGTTTCCTTAGGCTTACTTGATCCAGTTTGATGGATATGGCTGACGCTTTCTTTGTCGTCTATCTACCTAGGGCAAAGCCAAACTTGGAGATCTTTTGTTGGTGTGTGGATAGCTTTAGTGTCAACTTGACACACCTGGATTGAGGGAGCTCAATTGGGGAATTGTCTCAATTGGACTGGGGCCTGTGGTCACAGCTGTGGAGTATTGTCGTGATTGTTGAAGGCGTGTGTGGGGGCCCAGCCCACTATGGGGTGGTGCCACCCTGGGCAGGTTGTAACCGTATAAGAAGGCAGGCTGGACATTGGGCCAGGGGAAGCAAGCCAGTGAACAGCATCCCCATTGGCCTGGTGCTTCAGCTCGCTGCACTCCAGGTTTCCTGCCCTGAGATTCCTGCACTGGGCTTTTCCCGAAGTGATGAACTGGTACGCCAGGAGAGTAGCTGAATAAACCCATTTTCCCCCCCAAGTTGGTGTGGTCAGAGTGTTTTGTACAACAAAGCAATGAAGACAAACTAGGACAGACATTGGACCAAAGGAGTTGGGTATTGCTTGGACAGACCTGCACCTTGATGTTTTGGTGAAGGATTGTGGAGGCTTTGGAACTTACGGCTGGGAAGATCATTGAATCCTAAAGATCATTGCGGTGGATCTGGACAGTTTTTTTGCTGAAGGAATTTGTAGAAGATGGAGCCGAGGGCTGTGAAGTTTTCTAGTTTCAAAGGAAAGCATGAGATCATCAGGGACTGTGTAACTGTGGGTTTCTGGTCAGCTGGGCGAAGAATCAGCTGTAGTAACAAAGACCAGAACTGAGTGAAAATCTTTGTTTGTACTGGGACAATTGATGCTGGTTAGCTGGGGCTTGAAAAAATCAGCTGTAAGTAACAAGGAAGACCAGCATACACTGGGTGAAATTCTTCTGGGAAGAATTTCGTCTTCAGGCAGCACACAAACGCTTTTGTTCCAGAAGGGGCCTGAACCTCCATGTAAAGCCAGAAGCAGAGACTTGGTAAAGTGTAAGAGTCCCGATATGGTTCCGGTGTTAAATTTGAGGGGTACAGAGAGCACCGAGGTTTGGCACTGTGAGAGGTCAGGAAGGACATTGGTTGGAAGTGAACCCTCGGTTCATGAAGACCCCAGGATTCTATGGTTCATGAAGAGAGAGCTGAGGCTTTGCACCAGGAGAGGTTAACAGAAGGCCACTTGGTGAAGGCGCAGCCTCGGTTTCGTTCAGTGGCCACCCCCCAGATTTTGGAATGCTGGGACCATGAGGTGACCACCAGAGCAGCAGCAGGTGGTGGAATGTGAGTTGGCCTGAGCCTTCGAATGACTGTGTGTGCCAGGACGGCGGAGTCGAGAGGGGAGCTGTCTGAAACGCCTTTGGAGCATCCAAAGATGTTGGAGTGAATCCAGGTGTCCAGCCTTGAGCAACTTTGCTGATACTTAGGATTTGTTTTGAGGAGTGCCTGATTCGTTCCCTTTGAATAAGACAGTACTTGTTCTGTTTCCACCACAGTTAAGAGACTTTTAACAGACTGTGACTTTAAGTAATGTTTGGACATTTTAAAAGGACTGTGGGGCTTTAAGGTTTTACTGTCTTAAGTGTGTGATTATGTTAACATCATACTTTGGGATAAGAACTGGAAAGGTTGGTGGTTTAATAGTGATGTGTTTTTGTGTGTCAAGTCGACAAGGGGATCAATTGTGCTGTAGCTTTATTGTCAACTTGACACAACTGGATTGAGGGAGCCTCAATTGGGGAAATTGGCTCCATTGGACTGGCCTGTGCCATGTCGGTGGAGTATTGTCTTGATTGTTGAGGCAAGTGTGGGAGGGCCCAGCCCACTATGGGTGGTGCCACCCTGGCCAGGTTGTTGTGTACTGTATTGAAGCAGGCAGGCTGGGCCTGATACGAGGAGCAAGCCAGTTGAACAGCATTCCTCCATGGCCCTGTGCTTCAGCTCCTGACCTCCAGTGCCTGCCCCGAGTTCCTGCCTTGGGCTCCCTAAGTGATGAACTGTGACCAGGAGATGTAAGCTGAACAAACCCCTTTCCCCTCCCAAGTTGGGTTCGTCAGAGTGTTTTTTGTAAACAGCATGTTGAAGACAAACTAGGACAGTTGGCTTTGATGGGAGATCTGCAGCTTCTTCTTCAGCTGATCGCTTTTCAGTGCTGCGACTGGAACTTTCCCCTCCATTACTGGAAGAAACAGTCTTAGTTTTAACAGGTTTTTCTGCTTCTTCAGGTCCTGGTGAAGTCAAAACAACTTACCAAGATGAGCTATTTTTACTGAGCAGATTGATGGGAGCAGCAACCTCAAAAAGCATCTTTACAAGGAAGATACCTCTGCAGTTGTCACCTACTGACCCAACAGCAGGAACCAAGATCGTGTGGCAGTAGAAAAGGCTCCCATGAATTACCTCCTGCAGCTCCAGCTCCCTGCGGCTTCTCCTCTCCCGCCTTCCCCTTTTTTGGTATTTTTTTGAGACAGGGTCTCCCTTTAGTCCCAGCAGGCCTGGAGCTCACTCTGTAGACCAGGCTGGCCTTGAACTCACAGAGTTCCACGTACCTCTGCCTCCCAAGTGCTAGGATTAAAGGCATGCACCACCACACCCAGCACATTCTAAATTTTTTTTTTTTATGTGTATGAATGTACTGTCTGCATGTAGGTTTGTGCACTTGTGTCATGCAATGCTGCAGAGGTCAGAAGAGGGTGTCGGATTCCCCTGGAACTGGAGTTCTCCTGGAATTGGAGTTACAGATGGTTCTCAGCCGCCATGTGGGTGCTGGGGATAGAACCCAGGTCCTCTGCAAGAGTGGTCAGCGCTCTTAACCACTAGGCCATCTCTCCAGCCCCACAATCTAAATTTTTATACAGAGGTTTATGGTCACTCTGTCATTTATTATTATTATTAATATTAATTTGAGACAGGGTCTTTCTTACCAGTGCAGCTAGTTGAGCCACAGGGATCCTCCACAGTTTTCTTCCTCAGGGGGTCTAGAGATTTGAACTCAGGTCCTCATGTTTGCATGATGAGGGCTTATGGCTGCTCTGAGCCTCTGCTTTTCCTAGGAGACTACTGTATCCTATAACCATGTTGGTTTCCTGAGAGTCAAATGACAGTATGGGGCTGGGTGTGGTGGTGCATACCTTTTTTACCCAGCACTTAGGACGCAAAGACAGGAAGATCTCTGAGATTGAGCTTGACCTACATAGCAAATTCTAGGCCAGCTGAGACTACAGGGAGACCCTGTTTCTAAAAGCAAACAAAAACATAGTGAGTGAGGAAAATACCTGACGACGTTGACCTCTGGCCTCCACATGCATGTGCACACCAACCTAGACACACAGACATGCTGTGGCTCCACGAGGGAGCGCTCTTCTGAGAAGCTGAACTTCGGCATTTGCTGCCCGTGTTTCTTTGACAGTTTTTGCTGTTTTGGGATTTCGAACACCTTTGCCTTGACTCTCCAGTCTCACCACCTCACTCACTCCCTTGCTCAAGTACTCCAATAAATGTACTTTATGCCCCTGTGTGTGAGTGTGTGTGCACACACACACATGCTTCTTTGTAACGACTTCTGGAGCAACCCCAGCTATGTCCCTGAGGATGACCTTGAATTCCTGACCCTCTTGCCTCTACCTCCCGAGTGCTGGGATTCTAGCTGTGTGCCACCATGCCTAGTCCATCTTTCTTGTTGTTTTTGTTTGTTGCTGCAGTCTTTGTTCATTCATTTTTTTGTTTTGAGACAGAATCTCATAGAGCCCAAGCTGGTTTCAACCTTGCTATGACCCTCAGATGACCTTGAACTTCTGGTCCTCCTGCCCCTACCTCCCAAGTCCTGGGATTACAGGAATGGGTCATACCTGATTTATGCGGTGGAATGGAACCAGGGCTTCATGCTTGCTAGGCTGGCTCTCTGCCATCTGAACTAAAACCTTAGCCCCTCATTTGGTTGGGTTTGTCTGTTTTATTTTTAATTAGGGGTGTGTATGTCCACATGAGTGCAGTTCCCTTAGAGACCAGAATATGGCATAGGATCCTCTGGAGCTGAAGTTACAGGTGGGTTATGAGCCTGATGTGGATGCTGGGAACCAAACTTGGATCCTCTATGGAAAAGAAGGAAATGTCCTTAACCCCTAAACCATCTTTCCAGTCCTTGTTTGTTTTTGAGACAAGGTCCAGTGTAGCCCAGGCTACTCTGGAACTCCTGATCTTTCTGCCCCAACTGACCTCGATCTCAGAGCTACAAATACCACTGATATTATGGTGCTGTATGGGTCTCTCTCTGGCCCAGATCTGTACTCTGAACTTAGGGCTCTATGTCCAATTGTTACCACGGAAAAAATTCACCCAATAAGATGTCTCCAAGGAGCGACCCAGAACCAACTCCAGTGGCAGGCATCCTGTCAGTTAAGAATCACAGTCCTGGGGCTGGAGAGATGGCCTAGCGGTTAAGAGCACCAACTGCTCTTACAGAGGGCCTGGGTTTGATCCCCAGCACCCACATGGTGGCTGAGAACTGTCTTTAACTCCAGTTCCAGGGGAATCCAATGCCCTCTTCTGACCTCCGCGGCATTGCATGACACAGGTGCACAAACCTATGTGCAGACAGTACATTCATGCACATAAAAAATAAAAGTTTAAAAAGTTCTTTAAAAAAAAGAATCACAGTCCTTTTCGACACCCCTTCCTTGGCGTGAGGAAAGCCTCAATTACCTATGCTGGGTGTGACGACGCACACCGTCATCCCAGCTTTCCCGGGGCTGAGACGGGAGGGTCAAGCTTTCAGGGTAATCCTTGTCTATATAGTTTGAGGCTCACCTAGACTACATGAGATCCTGTCTCAAAACACTAAGGAGGAGGAAAAAGAAGTTTGGGGAGGGGAGTGTAACTGAAATGGCAAAACTAACTTCACTTTTTTCTTTTAAAAAAAAAAAATAGGGTTTCACTGTGTAGCCCTTGCTGGCCTGGAACTCACTATGTAAATCAGGTTGGTCTCAAATGCATAGAGCTCCACCTGCCTCTGCCTCCAGAGTGGTGAAATTAAAGATTTTATTTATTTAATGTTATGTGTGTGAATGTGTAAGTGTACCACTGGATGCAGTACTCCTAGAGGCCAGAAGAGGGCATCGAATGCACTGCCCTGGGCTGGAATTACAGACAGGTATGAGCTGCCACGTGGGTGCTGAGAACTGAGCCTGCAAGGGCAGCCAGTGCTCTTTTTTTTTTTTTTTTGGGGTCTTTTCGAGACAGGGTCTCCCTGTAGCCCCTGGAACTCACTCTGTAGACCAGGCTGGCCTTGAACTCACAAAGATCCGCCTGCCTCTGCCTCCCGAGTGCTAGGATTAAAGGCATGCGCCACCACGCCTGCGCGCAGCCAGTGCTCTTAACTGCTGAACCATGGCTCCAGACCCAGCTTCACAACTCACAATTGATTTAACAATCACAGCTGCTGGAGGCCACACACTGGACAATCCAGATTAGTCTCTCAGTGGCTTTGCTGAAGATAACGTCTGCTGTTTGGGTTATGGTCACAGCTGGGGGTCTTTACAGGATTGTAAAGGCTGATTTTGTCATAACAGTGCTTCTCTTGGGCTAGCAGATGTCTGTCTTATGGGTGCCTGGAACTGGATGAGAAGACTTGAGATCTGAGTTTATTTCTTTTCTCTCGGCTGTGATAAAATACCCTTACCAAAGCAACTCAATGGGAGGAAGGGTTAATTGTGGCTCACAGTTTGAGCGCACGGTCTCATCATGGTGGGAAGGCATGGTGGCAGGAACGTGAGGCAGCTGCTTACATGGCATCCACAGGAAGCAGAGAGATGAATGCTGGTGCTCAGCTCAGTCTCTCCTTTTTATTCAGCCCTGAATCTTTGGGATGGCGCTACAAGGCAGTCCAGGTCTTCAACCTTGATCAGCCTCGTCGAGAGAATCCCTCACAGACATGCCAGAGGCCTGCTAAGTAAATCCCTCACAGACGTGCCAGAGGCTGTCTCCTTCACGGTTCTGGATCCTGCTAAGTGAAGCCCTCACAGGCATGCAGAGGCTGTCTCCTTCACAGTTCTGGATCCTGCTAAGTGAATCCCTCACAGACGTGCCAGAGGCTGTCTCCTTCACGCTTCTGGATCCTGCTAAGTGAATCCCTCACAGACATGCAGCCATCTCCTTCACGGTTCTGGATCCTGCTACCGTGACAGTTGAGATTAAGCACCGCAGTGTCTACCTCTGTTTTGCCACCATAGTGTTTCAGTCAAACTCTACTGAACTGCTGGGTATGGTTCAGGAGGCAGAGGCAGGCGGATCTTTGTGAGTTCAAGGCCAGCCTGGTCTACAGAGTGAGTTCCAGGACAGCTGAGGCTACAGGGAGACCCTGTCTTGAAAAGACCAAAAAAATAAATAAAAAATCTACTGAACCATCTCTAAATTTCCTACATAGACATATCGTCTGAGAATTGCCCTATCCAAAACTATAACATGAGGTTAATCTAGACTCACTTAGTCTCTCAGTTCCTCCTTCAAGGCCAAGGACATGGTCTAGCCTCAAGCTGGGCCTGGTGGCTCCTGTCTATAATCTCAGCACTAGGGAGGTTGAGGCAGAGTGAGACTCTCAAAAACTATGTGGACTGGAGGGCTGGCTCAGAGGTTAAGAGCTTAAGAGCACTGGTTCTCTTGCAGAGGACCTGAGTTTGATTCCCGGCATCCACATGGCAGCTAACAACCATCTGTACCTCCAGTTCTAAGGAACCTAGCACCCTCTTCTGGCCTCCATTGGCATTGCATGTACATGGTGCATTTGCAACATTAAAATAAAATTTTTTAAAAAGGGAAAAAACTGACACCAAGAAAAGCAAACAAGTAAGGGGGGTGGAGAGGTGGCTTAATGGTTAAGAGCACTGACTGCTCTTGCAGAGGACCTAGGTTTAGTTCCCAGCACCCACATGGCACCTAACAACCATCCATAACTCCAGATCCAGGAGATCTGCTGGTCTCTTCTGACTCACAGGCACACTTACAATAAGGCACAACGGGCAAACAAATAAATAAAACTAAAGAAAACAAGTGAGTGTATTGGTGCAGCACACCTGTAATCCCGGCACTGAGAAGACAGGGGCAGATGGATCTCTAAAGTCTACATAGCCAGATCCTGTCTCAGATAAATAAACAAAATTCTTTTTTTTTTCTTTTTTTGGTCTTTTCGAGACAGGGTCTCCCTGTAGCCCCAGCTGTCCTGGAACTCACTCTGTAGACCAGGCTGGCCTTGAACTCACAAAGATCTGCCTGCCTCTGCCTCCCAAGTGCTAGGATTAAAGGCGTGCGCCACCACGCCCGACCAAAATTCATTCGAGTGTGGTTGTAGAAGCCCCCTCTGCAGCCAGCTACAGTAGACAGAGGTTTGGGTCTTGCACCTAACTTGACTGTGAAAACACACACACACACACACACTTGGGTCTTGCACCTAACTTGACTGTGAAAACACACACACACAAAACCATCTCTGCCTGCAAGGAAGGGAATATGGCGGCGCCCAGAGCGGCTTCAGAAAAAGGGCAACCAACGAGAGGATGCTGCTGTGCCAGAGCGTACACACCACCCGCCTTTTCTGCGATTGCGTTCTGGGAAGGCGGGAATTCTGTGTCTACGTGCTGGTCCTCCTCAACATTTTTTAAAGAAAGGAACAAAAAAAGGTGTAAGCCTCCGAGTCAGCTACATCTGACCTGCCTGCCACCTCCTTCCCTCTCGAGAGACCCTTAATCTAAAGCCAGAGGATGATCCTTGCGTATTCAGAAACTGGGGTTTTCTCCTTTTGAGTCAACTCCTTGCTAACCTGTTAAGCGGCCTCAGGGTGTCAGCCCTGCCTTTCCTTCCCAAACACACACATAATCTAGCTGTCCCTGGGACGACCAGGAAGTCCAATCAACCCGAGTTAGACCTCGAATAATCATTTCCTGGCGATGCCCCCAATCCTACCCCGGACTTCCACTGTGAGCTCCCCAGGATTAAGTCTGATGATCTGTCCCCCGCCCCCTCCACTGTTTCCAGGTCCCTTGGGCAGATGAGCCCTTGGCCACCACCCCTCTAATTTCCTGCAGACCCAGCAAACAAAAGGCTTGGGGAAGGGAGGCAAAGTGGAGCAGGGCGCCCTTCCTGTAGGACAGCTGATGGAGCAAAAAAAAAGTCCAGGAGGGAGCAGAGGGCAGGGATGGCATTCCAGGATTCCTCTAGGGACTCCTGGATGCGGCGGCGGAGGAGGAGTATCAAGGGACCTTGGCAGTACTGGGCTGGGGAGGGACACCCAAGTTTGCTACCTGCCGTGATGGAGTGATGTCAACCTCAGGGAATGGAGGGGGTGGGGGGATCTGGGGGTTCAGGTGCGCTCTTTGGCTCCCTGGCGAGAACAGTTGGGGGGTTGGGAAAAGCCTGAAGGCCTGCGTCATCTCCTCTGGGACCCAGCCTGCCTCCCCCTGGCCCGACCTGCTACCCTATGTGGTGGCCCCACCCGGGGCCTGGCTTCCTGCTCCTCCCCAAAGGAGATCTCTCCCTGCCAAGCTGAACTAGCCAGCCCAGGTCCCTTTTCTGGTCCTTCTAGAACTCTGGTAGCCAAGCCCCCAACCCCAAATGGTTCTTCTCCTAGTCCTGGAGCCGGCCTCCTGCCTGCCCCGCCCCCGTTCTCACCCGGGAACACAATGGTGAGGAAGGACCCAGTCTCATGATTGGGGCCAGGGATACTGGCATGGGGGGGCTTGGCCTCATATCCTGTCAGGCTGCCAGGGGAAGAGGAAACAAAGGACTTCCCCCTACAGGGACAATGAGTTTCCCACTGATTCCTCCATGTTCTCACTCCCCATACCTTTCCACTCCCCCTCCCCTGAGCTCTGGTCCCCCAGTCCCATAGCCCCCTCCTTTTCTCATGCCCTCCCCTGCAGCAAGCTCTGTCCTGTTCCCAGCTGGTCCCCTCTACTTGCTATTCCAGCTGCAATCCAGGTCCCTTCCTCTCCAAGCCAAGGATAGGGCAAGGTGCGAAGTGTCCCTTCAGTGGTAAGTGGTGAGTTGGTGCCTTTTAATAGATCAGGTTGGGGCTGTGGCTCAGTTAGTAGAATGCTTGCCTAACACAAAGACCAGAGTTCAATCCCCAGCTCTACATAAAGAGTGTGGTAGCCCATGCCTCTAATACTAGCCCTCAGGGGTGGAGGCAGGAGGATCAAGAGTTTAAAATTATCTTCAGATACATAGTGAGCTTGAAAGGCCAGCCTGGGCTATATAAGATCCTATCTCAAGCTAGCTCGGGCATCTGGGATCCGTTTCCATCTCTTCCTGCAGTCGCTTGTCAGATCCCTCCCCGCCACAGCCAGCCAAAATGGTGAAGCTGATCGAGAGCAAGGATGCTTTTCTGGAGGTCCTGAAATCTGCAGGTGATAAGCTTGTGGTGGTGGACTTCTCAGCCACGTGGTGTGGACCATGCAAAATGATCAAGCCCTTCTTTCATTCCCTCTGTGAAAAGTACTCCAACGTGGTATTCCTGGAGGTAGATGTGGATGACTGCCGGGATGTTGCTGCAGATTGTGAAGTTAAATGCATGCCGACATTCCAGTTCTAGGGTGAAAAGGCGGGTGAATTTTCTGGAGCTAACAAGGAAAAGCTTGAAGCCACTATTAATGAATTTGTCTAATCATGTCCTGAAAGGCATCCCTAGCCACCAGCTGTTTAAAGCCTGTAATTTTTAAAATTTGCAACAAAGTATGAAGTACGGAGATTCTATACTCAACTGCCATCTGATTATAAATGACAATAAAAAAAAAAAGATCCTATCTCAAAAAGACAGAGGGAGAGAAGGAAAAAAGTATTAAGTTAGCAAGAGATAAGAGATTTCACACATCCCCACCTGGGGCTGGGCTGTCAGTGAGTGAGTCCCTATGAGAAAAAGCTGAGGGACTTTATGGATCCTAGAAGTGGAACTGGAAACCGGTCCCTATTTGGACTTGGACAGAAGGAACAAACAGTGGGTCAGCTGGCCTTGGGCCTTTTGACACAGAATCGATCATTTTCATAATTGTTCGTAAATTTTTGTTTGGTGTGTGTGCGTGCGTGTGTGTGTGTGTGTGTGCGTGTGCGCGTGTGTGTGTGTGTGTGTACATGCCACGCACACAAGTGGAGGTCACAGGACAACTTGTAGACATTGATTCTCTCCTTACACCGTGTGGGTCCTGGGAGCTGGGCTCTGGTCATCGGCTTGGCTGCAGCCTCCTTTACCCGCAGATGCAGCTCACCTGTTCTTTTTCATTTTTATTTTCTTTTGGTTGTGGGGGTGATGAATACAGGTGTGCACATGGAGGTGAGAGAACAAATTTGGGTATCAGTCTATGCTGGAGACACCAGTCTAGTTGACCTCAAGCTTCCGGGGATTCTGTTTCTACCACTCACCTCCCTGTAGGAGTGCTGGGGTCACAGATGTGTACTACTGACTCCGGCTTTTTAATTGGGTTCTGAAGATTTGAATTCAGGTCCTGTGCTTGTCATATTTTATATATATATATATATATCTATATAAAAAAAGAAAAAAAAAAAAAAAAAAAAAAAAAAAAAAAGAGAGAGAGAGAATGGAATGGGGGGTCTCGATATGTAATTCTACCTGGCCTGGAACTCTCCATGTAGACCAGGTTGGCCTCAAACTCCCAGAAATCCACCTGCCCCTGCCTCCTGAGTGCTAGGATTAAAGGAATGCATCACCAGACCCAGCTTTTATGCTTTTGTTTATTTTTATTTTATGTGTATGAGAGCTTTGCCTGTATGTATGTAAGTGCACCACTTTCTTGCAATGCCTACAAAGGCCAGAAGAGGATGACAGAGCCCCTGGAACTGGACTTATGGATGGAGAGTTGTTATCTGTCATGTGGGTGCTGTGAACCAACTACAGGACCTCTGCAAGAGCAGCTAGTGCCCTTAACTGCTTAGCCAGCTCTCCAGCGCCCCTCCTTTTTTTTTTTTTTTTGAGTTAGGGTTTCATAGAGCCCAGACTGTTCTTGAATCCAATATGTAGTCAAAATTGATCTTGACTTCCTGATTCTCCTGCCCCTACCTCCCAAGCTCTGAGCTTACAGGAATGCATCACCATACCCACCTATTATGTCTTCATTTACTTATTTATTGAGACGGACCCTAGGCTGGTCTTGAACTAACTCATCACAATCTTCCTGCTTAAGCCTCTCAAGGGCTGAAATTGCAAGATGTGAGTACCCCACTCCCTACCTCTCACCCACTTCAGTCTTTTGTTTACTTTATTGTGTTTTTGAAACAGTCTCCAGGCTGGTTTCTTGGGGTGCTAGGGATCCAACCTTCACCTTCATGCATACTAAACAAGCACTCTACCAACTGAGTTTCCCTCACCCCCAGCAGCCTCTTCTCAGTCTTCTCAGTTTCAATCTACTCTTTTTTTTTAATATTTCTTTTTTTAATTTTATTTATTTCTGTATGTGTACAAATGTACTGTCTGCATACAGGTTTGTGCACCCGTGTTGTGCAATGCAGCGGAGGTCAGAAGAGGGTGTCGGATTCCCCTGGAACTGGAGTTCTCCTGGAATTGGAGTTTCAGACGGTTCTCGGCCACCATGTGGGTACTGGGGATCGAACCCGGGTCCTCTGCAAGAGCGGTCGGTGCTCTTAACCGCTAGGCCATCTCTCCAGCCCCAGTTTCAATCTACTCTCCAATCCAAACCTGTTCCAGTGAGATCTTTCTTTCTTTTTTTTTTTTTTTTTTTTTTTTTTTTGGTCTTTTTGAGACAGTGTCTCCCTGTAGCACCAGCTGTCCTAGAACTCACTCTGTAGACCAGGCTGGCCTTGAACTCACAAAGATCCGCCTGCCTCTGCCTCCCGACTGCTAGGATTAAAGGCACGTGCCACCACACCCGACTCCAGTGAGATCTTTCTACATACATCCAACCATGTCACTACTTGGCCTAACAGCCTACTGTGAATGTTTCCAAGGTATATAGGACATGCCAGTCCTCCTGGGAAGCACTGTTCCAGCTGATGTGCACCCTTGGGTCCCCTCTTCGGGCTCATTAGGTATCCTTGTCCTTTTTTTCTTTAAGTTGTTCCCTTTTTATTTTTATTATTTTATGTGTATGAATGTACTGTCTGCATGTAGGTTTGTGCACCCGTGTCATGCAATGCCTTGGAGGTCAGAAGAGGGTGTCAGATTCCCCTGGAACTGGAGTTACAGAAGGTTCTCAGCCGCCATGCAGGTGCTGGGGATCGAACCCAGGTCCTCTGCAAGAGTGGTCAGCGCTCTTAACCGCTAGGCAATCTCTCCAGCCCCTCCTTGTCCTTTCTCTTTATGCTCTGGCCACATTTAACTCTCACAGGTGCTGGCCTGGGACAACCTCACCATACCCATTCTCGAATTTGCTGTTCCTTCTCTCTTGAAACTCCTTTCCTGCCAAAAGCTCTGGGACTCAGGAAGCATCAGATAGCTTCCTTGGAGGCCAAGCCAGCTGTGCTTCCTCTGTCATCCCGTGAGACTCCCTGAAGAGCACACCTGTGCTCAGCAGTGAACTGTATGGTTCTGATGAGGGCTTCCAGATGTTGGTTTCTACCTGTGGGGTATCCTGGTCCTGGAAGGTGGAGGGTGATTTCAAGTTATCAACAATGAAAGAATGGACCCATCCGTCCAGAAGAGAGTAAGGGGCTGGAGAGATGGCTTGGTTGGTTGAGAGTATGTAAAGCCCTGTGGGAGACCCAGCGCCCATCAGGCATCTCACAACCCCCTCTAACTCCAGCTCCAGGGGAGGCAATGACACTTCTGGCTTCTGCAGACATCTGCACAGAGGCACAAACACATGCATGATTCAAAACAAAATTGAGCTTAGTGTAGTGGAAAACAACTTTTTTTTTTTTGTGTTTTCGAGACAGGGTCTCCCTGTAGCCCCAGTCATCCTGGAACTTACTCTGTAGACCAGGCTGGCCTTGAACTCACAATGATCCGCCTGCCTCTGCCTCCCAAGTGCTAGGATTAAAGGCGTGTGCCACCATGCCTGCCGAGGAAAACAACTTTAATCCTAGCACTCAGGAGCCAGAGGCAGGTTGAGATCCAAGCCAGCTGGATCTACAGAGAGATCTTGTCTCAGTAAAAATAAAAAATTGTTAAGCTGGGTGTGGTGGCACACGCCTTTAATCCTAGCACTTGGGAGGCAGAGGCAGGCGGATCTTTGTGAGTTCAAGGCCATTCTGGTCTACAGAGTGAATTCCAGGACAGCCGGGGCTACAGGGTGACCCTGTCTTGAAAAGACCAAAATAAATAAATAAACAAACAAATAAATAAAATAATAAAAAATTGTTTTGGTTCAGGGTCTCATTATGTAGCCCCTGCTGGTCTGGAACTCACTGTATAGACAAAGCTGGCCTCGAACTCAGAGATCTGCTTGCTCCTAACCCCCTCAACAGTACTAGGATCAAGGGTGCACACCACCACGCCCAGGTAAAATAAAACATTGAAGAAGGAATAGGAGGAGGAGGAGGAGCACCACCACCAAGAGGAGTAGGAGGAAGAAGAGCAGAAGAGGGGGGAAAGGGGAGGATATTCATAGTCAAAGCTGGGTATGGTGGCATACACCTATGATCCTAGCACTCAGAAGGCTGAGACAAGTTTTAGGCCAGCCTGGGCTACAGAAGGAGTTCCAAGTCAGCCTGGGCTACATAGTGGTATCCTACTCCACAGCTAATTAAAAAATTAACTAGGCATGGTGGTTTTGCTTGTAATCTCGGCATTCAGGAAGCTGAGGCAGAAAGCTGGCTGCCAGTTAGAAGACTGACCTGAGCCACGGAGTAATTCCATCCAGGCCAGCCTGAGCTACAGGACGAGACTTTCTCTATATAAATAAATAGTCAACAAATATTCATTCATGAGCACTTGGACTAATCTGCACTGGACTGACACCAATGAGCACATTTACTACTTGTATAAAATGTAGAGCCACTAGGCATGGTGGCACATGCCTTTAATCCCAGCACTCGGGAGGCTGAGGCAAGCAGATCTCTATGAGTTCAAGGTCAGCCTGGTCTACATACTGAGTTTCAGGACAGCTGGGGCTGCAGGAAGACCTGTGTAAAAAAAAAAAAGATCAAAATAAAATAAAATCAGAGACACTGTCCCCTGGGAGCAGTAAACAAACATCTACTCACCATGGATTGGGAGGCAACGAATTTATTGGGGTGACTTGCAAGAATATGGGTTAAGGGTTACTTACAGGAGCAGAAATGACTCGTGGACAACTGCATCACCCCAGCATAGGCGAGAGCTCAGGAAACCTGGAGCTCAGTGCACAACCTGAAAGCAGCTCACCAGACTGGAGAGCGCCCTTCCTAGGCGGCTCAGCTGCTCGGAGACTCCTCCCAGCAGTTCTGCTGTTCAGAGCAAGGCTCTCAGCAGTCACTGCTTGTATACCCCAGGGAAGGAGGAGCTTAGTGAATCCAGAAGTTTCAGGACTTCCTAAAACCTTTGCATTGTTCATGTCCTGAACTTAAGGGACTGCCCTGCAGGATACAATGCTTCAGCTTCCTTTAGAACATCCTATGTTGGGCCTGGAGAGCTGGTTCAGGGGTTAAGAGCACTGACTGCTCTTGCAGAGGACCTGGGTTCAGTTCCCAGCACCCACATCGTGGTAACAACCATCCATAACTCCAGTTCCAAGTGTTCCAAAGCCCTCTTCTGGCCTCCACAGGCATTGCACACATGTGGTGCACTTAGATACATGCAGGGATACATACACATAAAATAACAATAAATTGGAGCCAGGGAGATGGCTCAGCAGTTAAAAGCACTGGCTGCTCTTGAAGAGGATCTGGGTTCAATTCCCAGCACACACATGGTGGCTAACAACTGTCTCTAACTCCAGTTCCAGGGAATCTGACACCCTCTTCTGACCTCCATGAGCACTGTACTACATGGGTGCACCTACCTACACGCAGGCAATGCACTCGTACACATAAAATAAAAATAATAAAGACAAATTAAAAATAAAAAAAATTTGGGCTGGAGAGATAGCCTAGCGGTTAAGAGCACTGACTGCTCTTGCGGAGGACCCAGGTTCGATTTCCAGCACCCACATGGTGGCTGAGAACCATCTGTAACTCCAATTCCAGGAGAACTCCAGTTCCAGGGGAATCCGAGACCCTCTTCTGACCTCCGTGGCATTGCACAACACGGGTGCACAAACCTACATGCAGACAGTACATTCATACACATACAAAAATAAATAAAATTTAAAAAATTAAAAATAAAAATAAATTTAAAATAAAACAAATCTTTAAAGTAAACTATTTTTTTCATACTAGTATATCATGGGAAAAGCTATAAATGCTTTTGTTTGTTTGTTTGTTTGTTTGGTCTTCTTGAGACAGGGTCTCCTTGTATCCCCAGCTGTCCTGGAACTCACTGGGTAGACCAGGCTGGCCTTGAACTCACAGACATCCATCGCCTGCCTCTGCCTCCCAAGTACTTGGATTAAAGGTGCGTGCCACCACACAGCTTTTTCTCAACACTGGGAGGAGTGGCAGGCAAGGGTCACTGAGCCATCCAACTCTTTTATCCCGGGTATTCTCCTGGGGCTTCCCCAGCCCTGATAACATGGAAGCCAGCTGGAGGTGCTTAGCTTAGCTTAGGGCCCACGGTTGAGCAGCACCCATCCTCTTAGGCCACAACTGCTTCCTTGAACTATACCTGTGTCCATGTCCTTAGGATCATGCCTATGTCTGCCTCCTTTGGGCTAACCTGTATCTGTACCCTTTGGGCTACCCTGTGTCTACCTCCTTTGAGCTAACCTATGTTATTTTTAAAAATTATTTATTATTTATTATTTTTATGTGTATGAGTGTACTGTCTACATGTAGGTTGGTGCACCTGTGTCGTGCAATGCTGAGGAGATCAGAAGAGGGTGTCGGATTCCCCTAGAATCTGGAGTTAAAGATGGTTCTTAGCCGCCATGTGGGTGCTGGGAATTGAGCCCAGGCCCTCTGCAAGAGCAGTCGGTGCTCTTAACCGCTGAGCCATCTCTCCAGCCCCCCTATGTTGTGTTTTTTGAGTTAGCTTCTGTCTTGTTTTTTTTTGTGACGGGGGGGCTAACCTGTGTCTTTTGGGCTAACCTCTGTCCATTTTCTTTGGGCTAACCTGTGTCCACCTCCTTGGACTAACCTGTGTTCACCTCCTGTGGGCTAACCTATGTCCTTGGAGTCTTAGCTGGCGCTGCATTGAGCCATAGCTGGTGTCTCCCCAGGGTACACATCTGTCTGCTGAGAGGGCCTCTCATCGGGTGAAGAATCTCCACCACCCGCTCCCACTGCATAGCATACTGACTAGTCAGCTGCCCACCCTCAGGTAGAGCTGAATTCCTCTGGTCTACAGTGTTCTAAACCCGTGTCAACCAACTGTGCTTATTGCCTCCACTGCTCCTGGGGCACCAGGAAAGGAGGTACGCCTCTTCCAGCAGCACTCAGGTCCTAATTTTTTTTCTTTTTTTTGGTCTTTTTGAGACAGGGTCTCCCTGTAGCCCCAGCTAGCCTGGAACTCGCTCTGTACACCAGGCTGGCCTCCAGTTTACAAAGATCTGCTTGCTTCTGCCTCCTGAGTGCTGGGATTAAAGGCATGCACCACCACGCCCGGCTGGTCCTAATATTTTTTTTTTTTTGAGTCAGGGTCTCCCTGTAGCCCCAGCTAGCCTGGAACTCGCTCTGTACACCAGGCTGGCCTCCAGTTTACAAAGATCTGCTTGCTTCTGCCTCCTGAGTGCTGGGATTAAAGGCATGCACCACCACGCCCGGCTGGTCCTAATATTTTTTTTTTTTTGAGTCAGGGTCTCCCTGTAGCCCCAGCTGTCCTGGAACTCACTATGTAGACCAGGCTGGCCTTGAACTCACAAAAATCCACCTGCCTCTGCCTCCCAAGTGATAGGATTAAAGGCATGCGCCACCACGCCTGGCTGGTCCTAATATTTTTAACATTAATAGAGAACCAGTAAATCTGCAATTTGGGGGGGGATCTTTTCGAGACAGGGTCTCCCTGTAGCCCCAGCTGGCCTGGAACTCTCTGTAGACCAGGCTGGCTTTGAACTCACAGAAATCCCCTGCCTCTGCCTTCCGAGTGCTAGTATTAAAGGAGTGCTTGCTCCACCACACCTGGCACAAATCTGCAATTTATTTTTTTTAATATATATTTTTAATTTATTTTTCTCTATGTGTATGAATGTACTGTCTGCATGCAGGTTTGTGCACCCATGTCCTGCAAGGCCTGGGAGGTCAGAAGAGGGTGTTGGATTCCCCTGGAACTGGAGTTCTCCTGGAATTGGAGTTTCAGATGGTTCTTAGCCGCCATGTGGGTGCTGGGGATCGAAACTGGGTCCTCTGCAAGAGCGTCGGCGCTCCTAACCGCTAGGCCATCTCTCCAGCCCCCAAATCTGCAATTTAACAGGAAGCTTTCCACCAATCTGCAAGACTCTCACCTGCAGGTGTCCCCAACCAGTCTGTTAGGAAAATAGCTGGGGAGGTTCCAGCCCTGGAAACCCCCTTTCCCCTGGGGGAAGTGTGGGGAGCTGATGCAGTAGAAATCATCCACACCTCTGTATTTTTGTTTTGTGAGACAAGGTCTCCTTATGTAGCCCTGGCTGGCCTGGAACTTGCTATGTATAACAGGCTGGCCTCCAATTTACAGAGATCTGCCCGCTTCTGCCTCCAAAGAGCTGTGGTATTAAAGACACAAGCCTGTCGAATTCTGTGAGGGCTTTCTATATGTTAAATTCCAGAAGATTTGCAGTGGACATTGTAGGAATGGGTGTATATTTTGTGGTTCTTAAAGTTTCTATAATTTGGAGACCCTCTCCTTAAGAAACTTAAAACAGGGGCTGGAGAGATGGCTTAGTGGTTGAGAGTACCAACTGTTCTTGCAGAGGACCCGGGTTCAATTCCCAGCACCCACAAGGGGGAATCTGACGCCCTCTTCTGACCTCCATTGCACAACACGGGTGCACCAACCTACATGCAGACAGTACACTCATACAAATAATAATAATAATAATAATAATAATAATAGTAATAATAATAATAATAGTACCCATGTCATCCAATGCCCACAAAAGCCAAAAGACTATGCTAGATGCCTGGAAACTGGAGTAACAGGTGGTTGTTAGCTGCTGTGTGGGTGCTGGGAACTGAACTTGGGTCCTCTGCAAGAACAGCTAGTGCACTTAGCCTCTGAGCCATCTCACCAGCCATTATGACTCACTTTAAGAACTGTTCAAGGGCCAGGTGTGGTGGCACAAGCCTTTAATCCCAGCACTCGGGAGGCAAAGGCAGGCATATCTCTGTGAGTTCAAGGCCAGCCTGGTCTACAGAGTTTCAGGACAGCTGGGGCTGCAGGAAAACAACTGTTCAAGGTCCAGGTTGTAGTTCAGTTGGTAGAGTGCTTACCTAACATACCAGGAAGCCCAGGTTAAATCCCTAGCACTATATAAACCATGGGAGGTTGTGCCCACCTATCCTGGTAGCACTGGAAGGAGTCCATTTTGGGGGCAGGGAGTGCTGGAGAGATGACTTACTAAAGCACTTGCCATGCATGCACGAGCACTTGAGTTCTAATCCCTGGCACCAGCTGTGAAAGGCAAGGCACCACTAGTGGTACATGCCTGTAATTCAGGGTTGGGAGATTATAGACAGATGAACCCTGGGGCCACTTTAGTCAAAACAGAGATCTCTGGGTTCAGTGAGAGACCCTGTCTCCAAAAATAAGATAGTGCTGGAGAGATGGCTCATCCTGGGGAGATAGCTCAGCCCTGGAGAGATAGCTCAGCCCTGGAGAGATGGCTCAGCCCTGGAGAGATGGCTCAGCCCTGGAGAGATGGCTCAGCCCTGGGAGAGATGGCTCAGCCCTGGGGAGATGGCTCAGCCCTGGGAGAGATGGCTCAGCCCTGGGGAGATGGCTCAGCCCTGGGAGAGATGGCTCAGCCCTGGAGAGATGGCTCAGCCCTGGGGAGATGGCTCAGCCCTGGGGAGATGGCTCAGCCCTGGAGAGATGGCTCAGCCCTGGAGAGAATGCGGGGAATCTGCAGCCCTGGGAGATGGGCTTCAGCCCATGGAGAGATGTCGGTCAGCCCTGGGAGAGATGGCTCAGCCCTAGAATCTCACTGGAGAGATGGGCTCAGCCCTGGGAGATGGCTCAGCCCTGGAGAGATGGCTCAGCCTGGAGAGATGGCTCAGCCCTGGGAGAGATGGCTCAGCCCTGGAGAGATGGGCTCAGCCCTGGAGAGATGGCTCCCTGGGAGAGATGGCTCAGCCCTGGAGAGATGGCTCAGCCCTGGGAGAGGCATGGCTCAGCCCTGGAGATGAGGCTCAGCCCTGGGAGAGATGGCGCAGCCCTGGAGAGATGGCTCAGCCCTGGGAGAGATGGCTCACCCTGGAGGTGGCTCAGCCCTGGGGAGATGGCTCAGCCCTGGAGAGATGGCTCAGCCCTGGGAGAGATGGCTCAGCCCTGGAGAGATGGCTCAGCCCTGGGAGAGTGGCTCAGCCCTGGAGAGATGGCGCAGACCCTGGAGAGATGGCTCAGCCCTGGAGAGATGCTCAGCCTGGGGAGAGACTCAGCCTGGGAATGGCTCAGCCCGGATGGCTCAGCCCGGGGAGATGGCTCAGCCCATTGAAGCTGGGGAGATGGCTCAGCCCTGGAGAGATGGCTCAGCCCTGGGAGGATGGCTCAGCCTGGGGAGATGGCTCAGCCCTGGGGAGATGGCTCAGCCCTGGGAGAGATGGCTCAGCCCTGGAGAGATGGCTCAGGCCCTGGGAGAGATGGCCTCAGCCCTGGGAGGCAGCCTGGGCTCAGCCCTGGAGAGATGGCTCACTGGGAGATGGCTCAGCCCTGGAGAGATGCTCAGCCCTGGAGAGTGGCTCAACCTCCCTGGGAGAGATGCTCAGCCCTGGGGAATGGCTCAGCCCTGGAGAGAGGGCTCACCTGGGGAGATGGCTCAGCCCTGGGAGAGATAGCTCAGCCCCTGGAGAGATGGCTCAGCCCGGGAGAGATGCGCACCCTGGGAGATGGCTCAGCCCTGGAGAGAGGCTCAGCCCTGGAGAGATGGCTCAGCCCTGGGAGAGATGGCTCAGCCCTGGAGAGATGGCTCAGCCCTGGAGAGAGGGCTCAGCCCTGGAGAGATGGCTCAGCAATTAAGAGCACTGGCTGCTCTTGCAGAGGACTTGGGTGAGGCCAGGATCCACGTGCCACTAATACATTGACCAGAACTCCAGTTTCGGTGGCTCCAACGCCCTCCTCTGGCCCTCAGGCACTGACACATAGGTGGCACTTACATGCATGTAGGCAAAAACACTCCACATCTAAAAATGTCAAATAAGGAAAAGCAGTAGATGAAGGCACCTGATGTCACCCTCTGGCCTCCACTCGGCATGAACAGAGCAGCACTGTAACACAGGCAATGGACAGACAGACACACACACAACACACACACACACACACACACCAAAAACCAACACCAAAATGACTGTTTAAAGTGATGGTATTCATTAACTAAGCTGCAGAAGGAGCCAGGCAGGTAAGGGGCACCAAAGTTTAAACTCCATGAGTTTTGAAATAATCTTGAACTTTAACCTGAGAGGGTTAAATCAGGCAAGAGAAGAGAGATGGGTTAGAACTACAGCTTAAGGTGAAAGGGGCTAGCTCATCTGTTCTCTATTATTTATTCCATATAGGAAAAGTCTTTTCTGTTTTGTTCTTTTTTTTTTTTACATTTATTGTGTGTGTGTGTGTTTGTGTGTGTGTGTGTACATATGGAGGTCAGAGGACAAGATTTGGGAACCGGTTCTCTCCTTCCAGCATGTGGGATTGAACTCAGGTCACAAGACTTGATGACAAGCTCCTTTACCCACTGAGGCATCTTGTCAACCCCTATTATTAATTTTTTTTTTTTTTTGAGACAAGGTCTCCCTTTTAGTATCCTGGCTGGCTATGTAGACTAGGCTGGCTTCAGTGTTAAAGAGATCCACCTGCCCCTGCCTCCTGAATGCTAGGGTTAAAGCCATGTGCCACCATGCCTGGCCTCCTATTGATTTTTTTTAATTATCATACAAAGTAATGGGTTTCACGCTAACATTAAAAATATATTATTTAGGGTGGAGAGATGGCCTAGCGGTTAAGAGCACCGACTGCTCTTACGAGGACCCGGGTTCGTATCCCCAGCCCCACATGGCGGCTGAGAACCGTCTGTAACTCCAATTCCAGGAGAACTCCAGTTCCAGGGGAATCCGACACCGTCTTCTGACCTCCGCGCGCGTTGCACGACACGGGTGCACAGACCTGACATGCAGACAGTACATTCATACACATAGAGAAAAATAAAAAATAAATAATTTAAAAAAAAACAGACAGTACATTCATAGACTTAAAATAAATAAATAACTAAAATTTTTTAAAAAGAAGAAGCATCTCAAGGGAAACTGGGACCTGCGACTGGTAGGAGGATCTTGAGAGAGACTGAGCCTGGTGTCTGCTCTGCCAGTGAGGTATGATTGCAGGACATTGCAGCAACTTTTCTAGGATCACAGGAGCACAGTCCAGGATAATTATTTTCTCAGAACTTCTGCCTCGGTTGGCTTCCTGAATCCCTGATGTAGGTGGGCTAAGACCTTACACATGCAGTGCCCAAGGAGATCAAAAGAGGACATTAGATCTTTGGAACTGAAGTTATAGATGGTTGTTACCATCATGTATGTGCTTGGAACTGAACCCATGTCCTCTGCAAGAGCAGGTAGTGCTCTTAACCATGAGCCAGCTCTCCAACCCCATATAGATATATGACAGGGTCTCATGTAGCCCAGGCTAGCTCAAACTCGCTATGCACTGGGGATGATCCTCAACTCCTGACCCTCTGTTGTCTCCACTTTCCCAAGGGCTGAGATTATAAGTGGGCACGCACCTGCGCGTCTGCGTCTGTGGCACACCCTGCCGATATGGTGGGGGTGGGTGGCGGTTGGGCGGGGGTGGGGGGGTTTGTCGGTGGGGGGGGGGGAGAAGCGAAAGTACGTGTGCGCAACATGAGGTGCGGCTACGCGGCGCGTCGCGTAGGACATACACACGCACTGCGGAGCACAAGGCCAGACGCGCCGCGCTCCTTAAGGGGGGCGGGGGGGGGGGTGCTGGGGTGGGTGGGGGGGAGGTNGAAATTTTTTTTTTTTTGTGTGCGTGTGTGTGCTGTGTGTGTTGCGTGTGCGCGTGTAGTAGCCGAGATTCCATCGACGGAACATTGTGTGATGTGTGTGTGATGGCATGCCTACGCACGCACAAGTGGAGGTCACAGGACAACTTGTAGACATTGATTCTCTCCTTAACCGTGTGGGTCCTGGGAGCTGGGCTCTGGTCATCGGCTTGTGCTGCAGCCTCCATTTTACCCGCAGATGCAGCTCACCTGTTCTTTTTCATTTTTATTTTCTTTTTGGTTGTGGGGGTGATGAATACAGGTGTGCACATGGAGGTGAGAGAACAAATTTGGGTATCAGTCTATGCTGGAGACACCAGTCTAGTTGACCTCAAGCTTCCGGGGATTCTGTTTCTACCACTCACCTCCCTGTAGGAGTGCTGGGTCACAGATGTGTACTACTGACTCCGGCTTTTTAATTGGGTTCTGAAGATTTGAATTCAGGTCCTGTGCTTGTCATATATTTATATATATATAATATATATATATATATATTATATAGAGAGATAGAGAGAGAGAGAGAGAGAGAGAGAGAGAGAATGGAATGGGGGGTCTCGATATGTAATTCTACCTGGCCTGGAACTCTCCATGTAGACCAGGTTGGCCTCAACTCCCAGAAATCCACCTGCCCCTGCCTCCTGAGTGCTAGGATTAAAGGAATTGCACACCAGACCCAGCTTTTATGCTTTTTGTTTATATTTTATTTTATTGTGTATGAGAGCTTTGCCTGTATGTATGTAAGTGCACCACTTATCTTGCAATGCCTAAAAGGCCAGAGAGGATGACAGAGCCCCTGGAACTGGACTTATGGATGGAGAGTTTAGCTGTCATGTTGGGTGCTGTGAACCAACGACAGGACCTCTGCAAGAGCAGCTAGTTGCCCTTAACTGCTTAGCCAGCTCTCCAGCGCCCCTCCTTTTTTTTTTTTTTTTGAGTTAGGGTTTCATAGAGCCCAGACTGTTCTTGAATCCAATATGTAGTCAAAATTGATCTTGACTTCCTGATTCCTGCCCCTACCTCCCAAGCTCTGAGCTTACAGGAATGCATCACCATACCCACCTATTATGTTCATTTACTTATTTATTGAGACGACCCTAGGCTGGTCTTGAACTAACTCATCACAATCTTCCTGCTTAAGCCTCTCAAGGGCTGAAATTGCAAGATGTGAGTACCCCACTCCCTACCTCTCACCCACTTCAGTCTTTTGTTTACTTTATTGTGTTTTTGAAACAGTCTCCAGGCTGGTTTCTTGGGGTGCTAGGGATCCAACCTTCACCTTCATGCATACTAAACAAGCACTCTACCAACTGAGTTTCCCTCACCCCCAGCAGCCTCTTCTCAGTCTTCTCAGTTTCAATCTACTCTTTTTTTTTAATATTCTTTTTTTAATTTTATTTATTTCTGTATGTGTACAAATGTACTGTCTGCATACAGGTTTGTGCACCCGTTGTTGTGCAATGCAGCGGAGGTCAGAAGAGGGTGTCGGATTCCCCTGGAACTGGAGTCTCCTGGAAATGGATTTCAGACGGTTCCTCTTCTCGGCCACCATGTGGGTACTGGGGATCGAACCCGGTCCTCTGCAAGAGCGGGTCGGTGCTCTTAACCGCTAGGCCATCTTCCAGCCCCAGTTTCAATCTACTCTCCAATCCAAACCTGTTCCAGTGAGATCTTTCTTTCTTTTTTTTTTTTTTTTTTTTTTTTTGGTCTTTTTGAGACAGTGTCTCCCCTGTAGCTCCAGCTGTCCTAGAACTCACTCTGTAGACCAGGCTGGCCTTGAACCACCAAAGATCCGCCTGCCTCTGCCTCCGACTGCTAGGATTAAAGGCACGTGCCACCACACCCGACTCCAGTGAGATCTTTCTACATACATCCAACCATGTCACTACTTGGCCTAACAGCCTACTGTGAATGTTTCCAAGGTATATAGGACATGCCAGTCCTCCTGGGAAGCACTGTTCCAGCTGATGTGCACCCTTGGGTCCCCTCTTCGGGCTCATTAGGTATCCTTGTCCTTTTTTTCTTTAAGTTGTTTCCCTTTTTATTTTTATTATTTTATGGTATGAATGTACTGTCTGCATGTAGGTTTGTGCACCCGTGTCATGCAATGCCTTGGAGGTCAGAAGAGGGTTGTCAGATGTCCCCTGGAACTGGAGTTACAGAAGGTTCTCAGCGCCATGCAGGTGCTGGGGATCGAACCCAGGTCCTCTGCAAGAGTGGTCAGCGCTCTTAACCGCCTAGGCAATCTCTCCAGCCCCTCCTTGTCTTTTTCTGCTTTATGCTCTGGCCACATTTAACTCTCACAGGTGCTGGCCTGGGACAACCTCACCATACCCATTCTCGAATTTGCTGTTCCTTCTCTCTTGAAACTCCTTTCCTGCCAAAAGCTCTGGGACTCAGGAAGCATCAGATAGCTTCCTTGGAGGCCAAGCCAGCTGTGCTTCCTCTGTCATCCCGTGAGACTCCCTGAAGAGCACACCTGTGCTCAGCAGTGAACTGTATGGTTCTGATGAGGGCTTCCAGATGTTGGTTTCTACCTGTGGGGTATCCTGGTCCTGGAAGGTGGAGGGTGATTTCAAGTTATCAACAATGAAAGAATGGACCCATCCGTCCAGAAGAGAGTAAGGGGCTGGAGAGATGGCTTGGTTGGTTGAGAGTATGTAAAGCCCTGTGGGAGACCCAGCGCCCATCAGGCATCTCACAACCCCCTCTAACTCCAGCACCAGGGAGGCAATGACACTTCTGGCTTCTGCAGACATCTGCACAGAGGCACAAACACATGCAACACAAAAAAAAAAAAAAAAAAAAATAGCTTAGTGGAAAAACAACTTTTTTTTTTTTTTTGTGGTTTTCGAGACAGGGTCTCCCTGTAGCCCCAGTATCCTGGAACTTACTCTGTAGACCAGGCTGGCCTTGAACTCACAATGATCCGCCTGCTCTCTGCCTCCCAAGTGCTAGGATTAAAGGCGTGTTTGCTCACCATGCCCTGCCGAGGAAAACAACTTTAATCCTAGCACTCAGGAGCCAGAGGCAGGTTGAGATCCAAGCCAGCTGGAATCTACAGAGAGATCTGTCTCATAAAATAAAAAATTGTTAAGGGTGTGGTGGCACACGCCTTTAATCCTAGCACTTGGGAGGCAGAGGCAGGCGGATCTTTTGGTGAGTTCAAGGCCATTCTGGTCTACAGAGTGAATTCCAGGACAGCCGGGGCACAGGGTGACCCTGTCTTTGAAAAGACAAAATAAATAAATAAACAAACAAATAAATAAAATAATAAAAAATTGTTTGGTTCAGGTCTCATTATGTAGCCCCTGCTGGTCTGGAATTCACTGTATATACAAAGCTGGCCTCGAACTCAGAGATCTGCTTGCTCCTAACCCCCTCAACAGTACTAGGATCAAGGGTGCCACCACGCCCAGGTAAAATAAAACATTGAAGAAGGAATAGAGGAGGAGGAGGAGCACCACCACCAAGAGGAGTAGGAGGAAGAAGAGCAGAAGAGGGGGGAAAGGGGAGGATATTCATAGTCAAAGCTGGTATGGTGGCATACACCTATGATCCTAGCACTCAGAAGGCTGAGACAAGTTTTAGGGCCAGCCTGGGCTACAGAAGGAGTTCCAAGTCAGCCTGGGCTACATAGTGGTATCCTACTCCACAGCTAATTAAAAAATTAACTAGGCATGGTGGTTTTGCTTGTAATCTTCGGCATTCAGGAAGCTGAGGCAGAAAGCTGGCTGCCAGTTAGAAGACTGACCTGAGCCACGGAGTAATTCCATCCAGGCCAGCCTAGCTACAGGACGAGACTTTCTCTATATAAATAAATAGTCAACAAATATTCATTCATGAGCACTTGGACTAATCTGCACTGGACTGACACCAATGAGCACATTTACTACTTGTATAAAATGTAGAGCCACTAGCATGGTGGCACATGCCTTTAATCCCAGCACTCGGGAGGCTGAGCAAGCAGATCTCTATGAGTTCAAGTCAGCCTGGTCTACATATGGAGTTGCAGGACAGCTGGGGCTGCAGAAGACCTGTGTGTAAAAAAAAAAAGATCAAAATAAAATAAAATCAGAGACACTGTCCCCTGGGAGCAGTAAACAAACATCTACTCACCATGGATTGGGAGGCAACGAATTTATTGGGGTGACTTGCAAGAATATGGGTTAAGGGTTACTTACAGGAGCAGAAATGACTCGTGGACAACTGCATCACCCCAGCATAGGCGAGAGCTCAGGAAACCTGGAGCTCAGTGCACAACCTGAAAGCAGCTCACCAGACTGGAGAGCGCCCTTCCTAGGCGGCTCAGCTGCTCGGAGACTCCTCCCAGCAGTTCTGCTGTTCAGAGCAAGGCTCTCAGCAGTCACTGCTTGTATACCCCAGGGAAGGAGGAGCTTAGTGAATCCAGAAGTTTCAGGACTTCCTAAAACCTTTGCATTGTTCATGTCCTGAACTTAAGGGACTGGCCCTGCAGATACAATGCTTCAGCTTCCTTTAGAACATCCTATGTTGGCGCCTGGAGATGCTGGTTCAGGGGTTAAGAGCACTGACTGCTCTTGCAGAGGACCTGGGTTCAGTTCCCAGCACCCACATCGTTGTAACAACCATCATAAAACTCCAGTTCCAAGTGTTTCCAAACCCTTCTTCTGGCCTCCACAGGCATTGCACACATGTGGTTGCACTTAGAATACATGCAGGGATACATACACATAAAATAACAATAAATTGGAGCCAGGGAGATGGCTCAGCAGTTAAAAGCACTGGCTGCTCTTGAAGAGGATCTGGGTTCAATTCCCAGCACACACATGGTGGCTAACAACTGTCTCTAACTCCATTCCAGGGAATCTGACACCCTCTTCTGACTCCATGAGCACTGTACTACATGGGTGCACCGACCTACACGCAGGCAATGCATCCGTACACATAAAATAAAAATAATAAAGACAAAATTAAATAAAAAAAAAATTTGGGCTGGAGAGATAGCCTAGCGGTTAAGAGCACTGACTGCTCTTGCGGAGGACCCAGGTTCGATTTCCAGCACCCACATGGTGGCTGAGAACCATCTGTAACTCCAATTCCAGGAGAACTCCAGTTCCAGGGGAATCCGAGACCCTCTTCTGACCTCCGTGGCATTGCACAACACGGGTGCACAACCTACATGCAGACAGTACATTCATACACATACAAAAATAAATAAAATTTAAAAATTAAAAATAAAATAAATTTAAATAAACAAATCTTTAAGTAAACTATTTTTTTCATACTAGTATATCATGGGAAAAGCTATAAATGCTTTTGTTTGTTTGTTTTGTTTGTTGGTTGTTTCAGTCTTTTTTGAGACAAGGGTCTCCTTGTATCCCCAGCTGTCCTGGAACTCACTGGGTAGACCAGGCTGGCCTTGAACCACAGAACACATCGCCTGCTCTCTGCCTCCCAAGTACTTGGATTAAAGGTGCGTGCCACACACAGCTTTTTCTCAACACTGGGAGGAGTGGCAGGCAAGGGTCACTGAGCCATCCAACTCTTTTATCCCGGGTATTCTCCTGGGGCTTCCCCAGCCCTGATAACATGGAAGCCAGCTGGAGGTGCTTAGCTTAGCTTAGGGCCCACGGTTGAGCAGCACCCATCCTCTTAGGCCACAACTGCTTCCTTGAACTATACCTGTGTCCATGTCCTTAGGATCATGCCTATGTCTGCCTCCTTTGGGCTAACCTGTATCTGTACCCTTTGGGCTACCCTGTGTCTACCTCCTTTGAGCTAACCTATGTTATTTTTAAAAATTATTTATTATTTATTATTTTTATGTGTATGAGTGTACTGTCTACATGTAGGTTGGTGCACCTGTTGTCATCTGGGCAGGAGGAGGATCAGAAAGGATCGGATTCCCCTAGAACTGGAGTTAAAGATGGTTCTTAGCCGCCATGTGGGTGCTGGGAATGAGCCCAGGCCTCTGCAAGAGCAGTCCGGTGCTCTTAACCGCTGAGCCATCTCTCCAGCCCCCCTATGTTGTGTTTTTTGAGTTAGCTTTCTGTCTTGTTTTTTTTGTGACGGGGGGGCTAACCTGTGTCTTTTGGGCTAACCTCTGTCCATTTTCTTTGGGCTAACCTGTGTCCACCTCCTTGGACTAACCTGTGTTCACCTCCTGTGGGCTAACCTATGTCCTTGGAGTCTTAGCTGGCGCTGCATTGAGCCATAGCTGGTGTCTCCCCAGGGTACACATCTGTCTGCTGAGAGGGCCTCTCATCGGGTGAAGAATCTCCACCACCCGCTCCCACTGCATAGCATACTGACTAGTCAGCTGCCCACCCTCAGGTAGAGCTGAATTCCTCTGGTCTACAGTGTTCTAAACCCGTGTCAACCAACTGTGCTTATTGCCTCCACTGCTCCTGGGGCACCAGGAAAGGAGGTACGCCTCTTCCAGCAGCACTCAGGTCCTAATTTTTTTTTCTTTTTTTTGGTCTTTTGAGACAAGGTCTCCTGGTAGCCCCAGCTTAGCCTGGAACTCGCTCTGTACAACCAGGCTGGCCTCCAGTTTACAAAGATCTGCTTGCTTCTGCCTCCTGAGTGCGTGGGATTAAAGGCATGCACCACCACGCCCGGCTGGTCCTAATATTTTTTTTTTTTTTGAGTCAGGTCTCCCTGTAGCCCCAGCGTCCTGGAACTCACTATGTAGACCAGGCTGGCCTTGAACTCACAAAAAATCCACCTGCCTCATGCCTGCCCAAGTGTAGGATTAAAGGCATTGCGCCACCACGGCCTGGCTGGTCCTAATTTTTAACATTAATAGAGAACCAGTAAATCTGCAATTTGGGGGGGATCTTTTCGAGACAGGTCTCCACTGTAGCCCCAGTGGCCTGGAACTCTCTGTAGACCAGGTCTGGCTTTGAACTCACAGAAATCCCCTGCCTCTGCCTTCCGATTGCTAGTATTAAAGGAGTGCTTGCTCCACCACACCTGGCACAAATCTGCAATTATATTTTTAACTATATATTTTTAATTTATTTTTCTCTATGTGTATGAATGTACTGTCTGCATGCAGGTGTTGGTTGCACCCATGTCCTGCAAGGCCTGGGAGGTCAAAGAGGGTGTGGATTCCCCTGGAACTGGAGTTTCTCCTGGAATTGGAGTTTCAGATGGTTCTTAGCCGCCATTGGGTGCTGGGGATCGAAACTTGGGTCTCTGCAAGAGCGTCGGCGCTCCTAAACCGCTAGGCCATCTCTCCAGCCCCCAAATCTGCAATTTAACAGGAAGCTTTCCACCAATCTGCAAGACTCTCACCTGCAGGTGTCCCCAACCAGTCTGTTAGGAAAATAGCTGGGGAGGTTCCAGCCCTGGAAACCCCCTTTCCCCTGGGGGAAGTGTGGGAGCTGATGCAGTAGAAACATCCACACCTCTGTATTTTTTGTTTGTTGAGACAAGGTCTCCTTATGTAGCCCTGGCTGGCCTGGAACTTGCTATGTATAACAGGCTGGCCTCCATTTACAGAGATCTGCCCGCTCTCTGCCTCCAAAGAGCTGTGGTATTAAAGACACAAGCCTGTCGAATTCTGTGAGGGCTTTCTATATGTTAAATTCCAGAAGATTTGCAGTGGACATTGTAGGAATGGGTGTATATTTTGTGGTTCTTAAAGTATTCTATAATTTGGAGGACCCTCCATCTCCTTAAAAACTTTAAAACAGGGCTGGAGAGAATGGCTTTGTGGTTGAGAGTACCAACTGTTCTTAGCAGAGTACCCGGGTTCAATTCCCAGCACCACACAAGGGGGAATCTGACGCCCTCTTCTGACCTCCATTGCACAACACGGGTCACCAACCTACATGCAGACAGTACACTCATACACATAATAAAATAATAATAATAATTAATATAGTATAATAATAATAATAGTACCCATGGTCATCCAATGCCCACAAAAGCCAAAAAGACTATGCTAGATGCCTGGAAACTGGAGTAACAGGTGGTTGTTAGCTGCTGTGTGGGTGCTGGGAACTGAACTTGGGTCCTCTGCAAGAACAGCTAGTGCATCTTAGCCTCTGAGCCATCTCACCAGCCATTATGACTCACTTTAAGAACTGTTCAAGGGCCAGTGTGGGTGGCACAAGCCTTTAATCCCAGCACTCGGGAGGCAAGCAGGCATATCTCGTGAGTTCAAGGCCAGCCTGGTCTACAGAGTTTCAGGACAGCTGGGGCTGCAGGAAAACAACCTGTTCAAGGTCCAGGTTGTAGTTCAGTTGTAGAGTGCTTACCTAACATACCAGGAAGCCCAGGTTAAATCCCTAGCACTATATAAACCATGGGAGTTGTGCCCACCTATCCTGGTAGCACTGGAAGGAGTCCATTTTGGGGGCAGGGAGTGCTGGAGAGATGACTTACTAAAGCACGTGCCATGGCATGCACGAGCACTTGAGTTCTAATCCCTGGCACCAGCTGTGAAAGGCAAGGCACCACTAGTGGTACATGCCTGTAATTCAGGGTTGGGAATTATAGACAGATGAACCCTGGGGCCACTTTAGGTCAAAACAGAGATGCTCTGGGTTCAGTGAGAGACCCTGTCTCAAAATAAGATAGTGCTGGAGAGATTGGCTCATCCTGGGGAGATAGCTCAGCACCTGGAGAGATAAGCTCAGCCCTGGAGAGATGGCTCAGCCGGGATGGCTCAGCCTGGGAGAGATGGCTCAGCCTGGGAGAGATGGCTCAGCCCCGGGAGAGATGGCTCAGCCCTGGGAGGAGATGGCTCAGCCCTGGGAGAGATGGCTCAGCCCTGGAGAGATAGCTCAGCCCTGGAGATGGCTCAGCCCTGGGAGATAGCTCAGCCCTGGAGAGATGCTCAGCCCTGGAGAGATGGCTCAGCCCTGGAGAGATGGCTCAGCCTGGGGAGATGGCTCAGCCACTGGGGGAGAGTGGCTCAGCCCTGGGGAGATGGCTCAGCCTGGGGGAGATGGCTCAGCCCTGGGGAGATGGCTCAGCCTGGAGAGATGGGCTCACCCTGGAGAGATGGGGCTCAGCCCTGGGAGAGATGGCTCAGCCCTGGAGAGATGGCTCAGCGCCTGGGAGAGATGCTCAGCCCTGGGAGAGATGGCTCAGCCCTGGAGGGATGGCTCAGCCCTGGGAGAGATGCTCAGCCCTGGAGAGAGTGGCTCAGCCCTGGGAGAGATGGCTCAGCCCTGGAGAGTGGACTCAGGCCACTGGGGATGGGCTCAGCCCTGGGAGAGATGGCTCAGCCCTGGAGAGATGGCTCAGCCCTGGAGAGATGTCTCAGCCCTGGTGCAGAGAGATGGCTCAGCCCTGGGAGAGATGGCTCAGCCCTGGGAGAGATGGCCCAGCCCTGGAGAGATGGCTCAGCCCTGGAGAGATAGCTCAGCCTTGGAGAGTCAGCCTGGGAGATGGCTCTCCCTGAGAGATGGCTCAGCCCTGGAGGAGTGGCTCAGCCCTGGAGGATGGCTCAGCCCTGGGGAGATGGCTCAGCCCTGGGGGAGATGGCTCAGCCCTGGGGAGATGGCTCAGCCCTGGGAGATGGTCAGCCCTGGGAGATGCTCAGCCTGGGAGGAGATGGCTCAGCCCTGGGGAGATGGCTCAGCTCCTGGGAGATGCTCAGCCCTGGGAGAGGCTCAGCCCTGGGGAGATGGCTCAGCCCTGGAGAGATGGCTCAGCCTGGAAGATGCTCCAGCCTGGGAGAGATGGCTCAGCCCTGGAGAGATGGCTCAGCCCTGGGAGAGATGGCTCAGCCCTGGAGAGATAGCTCAGCCTGAGAGATGGCTCAACCCTGGGAGAGATGGCTCAGCCCTGGGAGAATGGCTCAGCCCTGGGAGAGATGGCTCAGCCTGGGAGATGCTCAGCCCTGGGAGAGAGTAGCTCAGCCCTGGAGAGTGGCTCAGCCCTGGGGAGATGCTCAGCCCTGGGGAGATGGCTCAGGCCCTGGAGAGATGGCTCAGCCCATGGAGAGATGGCTCAGCCTGGGAGAGAGGCTCAGCCCTGGTAGAGATGGCTCAGCCCTGGAGAGATGGCTAGCCCGGAGAGATGGCTCAGCAATTAAGAGCACTGGCTGCTCTTGCAGAGGACTTGGGTGAGGCCAGGATCCACGTGGCCACTAATAATTGACCAGAACTCCAGTTTCGGTGGCTCCAACGCCCTCCTCTGGCCCTCATGTCACTGCACACATAGGTGCACTTACATGCATGTAGGCAAAACACTCCTGCACATCTAAAAATGTCAAAATAAGGAAAGCAGTAGAGGAAGGCACCTGATGTCACCCTCTGGCCTCCACTCGTGCATGAACAGAGCAGCACTGTAACACAGGCATGGACAGACAGACACACACACACACACACACACACACACACACACCAAAACCAACAACCAAAAATGACTGTTTAAAGTGATGGTATTCATTAACTAAGCTGCAGAAGGAGCCAGGCAGGTAAGGGGCACCAAAGTTTAAACTCCATGAGTTTTGAAATAATCTTGAACTTTAACCTGAGAGGGTTAAATCAGGCAAGAGAAGAGAGATGGGTTAGAACTACAGCTTAAGGTGAAAGGGGCTAGCTCATCTGTTCTCTATTATTTATTCCATATAGGAAAGTCTTTTCTGTTTTGTTCTTTTTTTTTTTACATTTATTGTGTGTGTGTGTGTTTTGTGTGTGTGTGGTGTGTACATATGGAGGTCAGAGGACCAAGATTTGGGAACCGGTTCTCTCCTTTCCGGCATGTGGTGATTGAACTCAGGTCACAAGACTTGATGACAAGCTCCTTTACCCACTGAGGCATCTTGTCAACCCCTTTATTAATTTTTTTTTTTTTTTTTTTGAGACAAGGTCTCCCTTTTTAGTCCTGGCTGGCTATGTAGACTAGGCTGGCTTCAGTGTTACAGAGATCCACCTGCCCCTGCCTCCTGAATGCTAGGGTTAAAGCCATGTGCCACCATGCCTGGCCTCCTTATTGATTTTTTTTAAGTTATCATACAAAGTAATGGGTTTCACGCTAACATTAAAAATATATTATTTAGGGCTGGAGAGATGGCCTAGCGGTTAAGAGCACCGACTGCTCTTACAGAGGACCCGGGTTCGATCCCCAGCACCCACATGGCGGCTGAGAACCGTCTGTAACTCCAATTCCAGGAGAACTCCAGTTCCAGGGGAATCCGACACCGTCTTCTGACCTCCGCGGCGTTGCACGACACGGGTGCACAGACCTGCATGCAGACAGTACATTCATACACATAGAGAAAAATAAAAAATAAATAATTAAAAAAATACAGACAGTACATTCATAGACTTAAAATAAATAAATAAATAAAATTTTTTAAAAAGAAGAAGCATCTCAAGGGAAACTGGGACCTGCGACTGGTAGGAGGATCTTGAGAGAGACTGAGGCCTGGATCTGGGATCTGGTGAGGTGTGATTGCGGGACATTGCAGCAACTTTTCTAGGATCACAGGAGCACAGTCCAGGATAATTATTTCTTGGGACTTCTGCCTCGGTTGGCTTCCTGAAATCCCTGATGTAGGTGGGCTAAGACCTTACACATGCAGTGCCCAAGGAGATCAAAAGAGGACATTAGATCTTTGGAACTGAAGTTATAGATGGTTGTTACCATCATGTATGTGCTGGAAACTGAACCCATGTCCTCTGCAAGAGCAGGTAGTGCTCTTAACCACTGAGCCAGCTCTCCAACCCCATATAGATATATGACAGGGTCTCATGTAGCCCAGGCTAGCCTCAAACTCGCTATGCAACTGGGGATGATCCTCAACTCCTGACCCTCTGTTGTCTCCACTTCCCAAGGGCTGAGATTATAAGTGGGCACCACCATACCAGATTCATCCAGTACTGAGGACTGAATCCAGGCAAGGGCTCTACGAGCTGAGCCCAGCTCCAGCCCAGGACCCCCTGGCAATCTGTGATCAAATCCTGGGATGGACAGGACAGAAGTGGAGACATGACTCCCACAAGCTGTCCTGTAACCTCCATGTGTTCACTGTGCCACCCACCAAGGTCCACCTCACAAAATAAATAAATACATTTGGTTGATTTATTTCCATTTTATGAATGTTTTGCCCAAGTGTATGTAAGTATACCATGTGTGTGCTGTTAGGTTCATTGTGAGGGGAGACTTGGTGCAGATAGGAGAAAATGTCAGGACTCTGATGAAAAGAAAGTTAGGTTTATTTTAGGCATGGCAGCTGGTCTGCGTGTGTCAGGATTGGGATGACCAGTGTTAGAATGTCCCCCAATGGCAGTTTTATACCTGGGCACAGAAGGAAGTAAGTTTACAAAGGAGTGGGGGCGAGGAGATGGAGGAATGGGCCTAGGTGGGTCTGCGGCTGGTATCAGAAGAAGAATCTCCGGGCTGGAGAGATGGCCTAGCGGTTAAGAGCACCGAGGACCTGAGTTCAATTCCCAGCACCCACATGAGAGCAAACAACCGTATGTAACTCCAGTTCCAGGGGAATCAGCACCTTCTGATTCAGTGGACACAGCACAACATGGGCGCACTTACACATATGCAGGCAATACACTCATACGCACAAAATAAAAATAAGGTAAAACATTTTTTAAATCTTATTTACCATTTTTTATTTGAATCCCAGTCCTTTGGAAGAGCAGTCAGTGCTCTCTCTTAACTGCTCAGCCATCTTGCCAGCTCCCCTGTTTTTGTTTTTTGAGACAAGACTTCACTATGTAGCCCTGACTGGCTTAGAACTTACTATAACTTACTCTATAGGCCAAGCTGATCTAAAATTTGCAGCAACCTTCCTGCATCTGCTTTCCGAATGCTAGGATCCCAAGCTTACACCACTAAACCCACTTTTTTTTTTTTTTTTTTACACAGGCTATCCTGGAACTGCTTATGTAGACCAGGCTGGCCTTGAACTCAAAAAGATTTGCCTGCCTCTGCCTCCCAAGTGCTAGGATTAAAGGCATGTGCCACCCACTTTATACACAAGAAAAGACTTAACTCTGAGACTGTTCAAAGCAAATTGTCACGACATGGATTCCAAAAGGGGGTCCTGGGCTGGAGCTGGGCTCAGCTCGTAGAGCCCTTGCCTGGATTCAGTCCTCAGTACTGGATGAATCTGGTATGGTGGTGCCCACTTATAATCTCAGCCCTTGGGAAGTGGAGACAACAGAGGGTCAGGAGTTGAGGATCATCCCCAGTTGCATAGCGAGTTTGAGGCTAGCCTGGGCTACATGAGACCCTGTCATATATCTATATGGGGTTGGAGAGCTGGCTCAGTGGTTAAGAGCACTACCTGCTCTTGCAGAGGACATGGGTTCAGTTTCCAGCACATACATGATGGTAACAACCATCTATAACTTCAGTTCCAAAGATCTAATGTCCTCTTTTGATCTCCTTGGGCACTGCATGTGTAAGGTCTTAGCCCACCTACATCAGGGATTTCAGGAAGCCAACCGAGGCAGAAGTCCCAAGAAATAATTATCCTGGACTGTGCTCCTGTGATCCTAGAAAAGTTGCTGCAATGTCCCGCAATCACACCTCACCAGATCCCAGATCCAGGCCTCAGTCTCTCTCAAGATCCTCCTACCAGTCGCAGGTCCCAGTTTCCCTTGAGATGCTTCTTCTTTTTAAAAAATTTTATTTATTTATTTATTTTAAGTCTATGAATGTACTGTCTGTATTTTTTTAATTATTTATTTTTTATTTTTCTCTATGTGTATGAATGTACTGTCTGCATGCAGGTCTGTGCACCCGTGTCGTGCAACGCCGCGGAGGTCAGAAGACGGTGTCGGATTCCCCTGGAACTGGAGTTCTCCTGGAATTGGAGTTACAGACGGTTCTCAGCCGCCATGTGGGTGCTGGGGATCGAACCCGGGTCCTCTGTAAGAGCAGTCGGTGCTCTTAACCGCTAGGCCATCTCTCCAGCCCTAAATAATATATTTTTAATGTTAGCGTGAAACCCATTACTTTGTATGATAACTTAAAAAAAATCAATAAGGAGGCCAGGCATGGTGGCACATGGCTTTAACCCTAGCATTCAGGAGGCAGGGGCAGGTGGATCTCTGTAACACTGAAGCCAGCCTAGTCTACATAGCCAGCCAGGACTAAAAAGGGAGACCTTGTCTCAAAAAAAAAAAAAAAATTAATAAGGGGTTGACAAGATGCCTCAGTGGGTAAAGGAGCTTGTCATCAAGTCTTGTGACCTGAGTTCAATCCCATGTGCTGAGCTATCTCACCTGCCTTCCAAATTTCCTACCACTGAAGAGAGGTAGGCTTGAGATTTCTTTGGGTCTGTCTGGGACAAGCATTGATTTGAGACTAGCATGAACTCTCCTCACCTGCAGCAGCAACTGAACAGACACTGAGCAGTGAGGGTGGAAGGAATGATCTCATACCCACAGGATAAACGGAGGGCACTTCCTGAGAGCAGAGTAAAAATCTCAGGCGTCACTTGCATGGAAAAGGGAAATCACGGGATTTTCACCGTACTTTGTTTTGAAGCGGGCTATGTAACCCTCTCTGGCCCTGGACCCACCTTCTCTTCCCTCCCAAATTATGGGATGACAGGTGTGCACCACCACACCAGGTTTATTGGGTGCTGTGGATGGATCCCAGGGCTTGATGTGTGCCAGGCAGGTGCTCTACTGAGCTTCAGCCACCCAAATGGTCCTTTTTTGTGTTCATTTTTATTTATTTATTTATTTTTTTGAGACAGGATCTCCCTTCAGTCCCAGCTGGCCTGGAACTCACCATAGACCAGGCTGGCCTTGAACTGAACAGAGATCTATCTGCCTCTGCCTCCTGAATGCTGGGATTAAAGGAGTACCACCATGCTTGATTTAATTTTTATTTTATGTGTACAGATGTTTCCCTCAATGTATGTAAGTGTACCACACGTGTGCAGTGCCTGCAGAGACTAAAAGAGGACATCAGATCCCCCTGGAACTGGAGTTACAGATAGTTATTAGCTGCCATGTGGGTGTTGGGAGCTGAACCTGGCTGGGTCTTCTGTAAGAGCAGACAGTGCTCTAAAGTACTGAGCCAGCTAGCCAGCCCTATTTAATAGTTTTTAATGGGTTCACAGGCTGGAGCTGGGAGTGGAGGTGGAATGCTTTCTACCCTCCTGCAAGTCCGGCTGGCCAGTTCATCTCTTCAGCACCAGCTCTTAGCCAGCTCCTCCCTCCTCCTCTCCGCCAGTGTTCCCATCTCTACCATTGAGCCGTCTGCACACTAATGAACTGTACCTCTCAGGAAATGAGACTTCTTAAGCAATGTAGAGCTAGAAGCTGATGAGGGCAGAGCCTAAGGCAAAACTAAAGATGTGACTCAGCTCAGAAAGGCTAGAGGGTCTGGGTGCAGAAAGATGGGTACAAAAGGGGGGGCATGGTTGGTACAAATGAAGGGGTCCTGTGGATAAGAGCTGGAGAGCCTGAGTCTGGATGGGAAAGGAGGGGGGAATTCCCAGCTCCAGCCGGTCAGCCTGTCTCCAGCAAAGCCGGCTGTTTCCTGCCCTGGCTGACCCCCCACCCCGGAGCAGGCCCTAGGCAGGGTAGTAAGGAAGGGCAGGGGTGTGGTGAGCATGACTTGGCGCAGGAAGATAAGTGCAGGGGACAAGAGGTCGTCACAGGTCTCCTCTGTCCTCTGGGTGGTGGTCAGGATTCTCAGCGGACCCCAGGTGCCCCAGACTCCTCTTCCCTCTGAGGGTCCAGACTGCAGTAATACCCTTCAAATCAAAGTTTCCTTCCAGCTCAGCCCTACAGACAGCCATGGGCAGCTGTGCCTGTCTCTCCCAACCACCCTTCAACCCCTACCTACTACAGGTGCCCTAAAGTAGGTGGGGGCACAGCTTTCCTGAGCCTCCTGAAACTGACGGATGGTTAGGGTTGGCAAATGAGAGGAAGAGCCCCTCCCAGTCATCCAGAGGGCCCCCGGAGCAGACGGGAAACAGCTTCAGGAAAGACAGCAGTCATAGTCCCCACCCCCACCCCAAGGTCAGAGCTGTAAGCTAAGGGGAGCCCCCCCAGAGAGAGAGAGAGAGAGAGAGAGAGAGAGAGAGAGAGAGAGAGAGAAATCAAATCCTTCCGGACCCCTCACCCTTCTTCCACACCCCTACCTTTGTTTATTTTTATTTTTTGAGAAAGGGTCTCATTGCGTAGCTTGGCTGGTCTTGAACTCACAGAGATCGGACTGCCTCTGCTTCCCAAGTACTGGGATTAAAGGTGTTGCTTACGTTTTATTTACACTTTAGTTTTTCTATACAACTCTTGGTCTTAAACCACTGTCCTCCACCCTGCCCTTCCAGCCCTTTCCCAGCGCTGGGTGTGCATACAGCCGGTCTTCTGTACTTAATGTCATGTGTGGGCAATGATTGTGTGAATGTTGGTTTCCGAAGGCGTCCACGCTGGAATTGTGTCCAGGAAAGCGGTGGAAATTTTGGATTTAAAGGTAAATATCTGTCGGGCTTGGTACTGCTGGCCTCCAGTCCCAGCACTCGGGAGGCAGAGGCAGGTGTATCTTTGCGAGATTGAGGCCACCCTGGTCTACTAGGGAGCTCCAGGCCAGCTGGGGCTACGAGGAGGAGACCCCGTCTCTGTATTAAATAAATAAATAAATAAATAAATAGTAAATAAAGGGGGGACTGAAAGCTGCGAATCGGGAGTTGTGGGGCATCTATGCACCCCGGGCCAGCCTGGTCTACAGAATGAGTTCCAGGACAGCTGGGGCTACAGGGAGACCCTGTCTCTAAAAGACAAAAAAAAAAAAAAAAAAAAAAAAAAAAAAAAAAAAAACATGGATCTATCCCTCTTCTTCCAAATGCAACCCTCTGCTCCAACTAGGGGCGGTGGGCTCAGCGAGGTGTGGAATCTCACGTCCCGCCGCCAGGTCAAAGCAGGCTTTGTGTGGTGTGCGCACATTTACGCGCACAGCTAGGAGCCCTTTCCTGTGTCTGGGTGTCCTTTCTCTGCCCTGGGGTGCCTGCCGGGTTCAGGCCTGTCCCGCGGGTCCCTGAACTCCGGTCCCAACACGCGCAATCCGGGGCAGGACTCACCGGCCACAGTGCGCGCCTGGGCGGTCGCCGGGCTCCGCGCGTGCCGCCCCTCCCCCTCCTGCAAACTTTCTCCCAACTTCCCGACTTGCTTAGATCCGCTCCCCCCTCCACTATCATGAATTATTCAGCAGCATAGAGCCAATCAGCTCGTCTCCCCCACCCCCCACTCCACCCTGGCCCTGGAGTCGGGGCTGGAGGGTTGAGATGGGTGGGAAGGACGAGGGACAGTCCCCGCCTCCCGTGCGCCCCTCCCTCCACGGCCCAGTCTCCGCCGTGCCCTGCCGGGTCCCAGCCTGTCTCCCGATCTCCCGCTCCGTCAGTGCAGAGTCCCAGCAGCGGCTCCCACCTTCCGCACAGCCAGCAGCGCACAGCGCCCGGCGGCACGAGCGCAGCTACCAGCCACTTCGGGGAGGGGTGGGGGTGGGAGCCGCGAGCAATCGGCCCACCCCAGCCAGCCGGGGCGGGAACCCCTGAAACTCCAGAGGGACCTCTGACTCTCAGGCACGTCTGGATCTCCGCCCGCCCAGAGACGGCCACTGCCAGGACGCCCCCCCCCGCCCCCCAAGCTGGCCTGTCCGCGCGCGCTGCGGGGACGCGGGGGCCACACCTGAGCCCTGCGCGCCCTCATGGGCCGTCGTTGAGGGGCCCCGGACCGAAAGTGCAGCGAGCGGAGTCGGCGTGCACCCGCCCAGGAGTGGGTCAGACCTGGGGGGGCTAGGGCCCCCCAACTCGGATCAGATCCAACCAAAGTGAGGCGGCGCCATGGAGCTCCGGGCGCTGCTGTGCTGGGCTTCCGTCGCTACCGCTCTAGAAGGTGAGTTTTGGGGGTACCCCCTGCTATTTGGGGGGTTTCCAAAGTTGGGCCTCCGAAAGTAGAAGTCGATCTCCCCCAGTCCCAACCCTGGCACCTCCAAACACTTTGGACCAATAGTGCTGGAACGAGAGGGGGCGGGGAGGAGACGGCCTGGCGGGGAGTGGAGTTTTCTTTTGTTTGGGAAAGAGATGGAGACCCAGGACATTCCCCTACCCGGACTCCCTAAACTCTTATCCCTGGCGCCAAACGCCCTTCGCAACCTTTCTTTTCTTCTCCACCCCAATCTTCAAAACTGTCTTCAAAGTCTCTGTCGCATCTCCCAGCCCTGGCCAAATGCGAGGGAAAAGTTTCTAAAGGGCCGCCTTGCAGACGGGAGAGAGCTCTGCTAGGCCTGAAACACCTCCAACTAGTTCCTTGCCTCCCGCACCTGGAGCCCTTGCGTTCTCAGGTCCTCACCCCTGTCAGGGTGCCCTCCCCCAACCGCAAATGGCTGGCCAGGGGGACACTGACCTCGTGCAAGCTCCCTTTCTTTTTCCCCTCAGGCTGTACCCCAGTTTTTCGATCCCCTAGACCCCAACTTTGCTGGAGCCCCTGGCTTTCTCCCAGCCCTAAACGCAAGTAGAAGCTGCCCAACAGGGCCCCGCATCCCCCTAATTCACCCCAGCTGGCCACCTCCTAGTCGCTTCAGATTTCTGCCTTTCCACCCCCTCTTCTTATGTATTCCCCTCCAAATGTTTCTTCAAACTGTGAGCTCTCTCTCCTGGTTCTCTGGGGGTACCCGGGTGGTATAAACCCTCCTCCTGCCTTCCCTAATCTCCTTTCAATGAACTTGCCTCCCTCCTCCCTCCTTCTCTGCTTAGAATCAAAGGGGTATGGGGGGGTGGGCCATAGGGGGCTCCCGAAGGGAGAACCCTGCTCAGAAAACCCTGTTCTCTCCGGCTGAGCATCTCTCCTCTGGGCAGATCAAAGCCAGAGGATGGAGAGGGGCTGTGGGGAGGGTTGGGCCCCTGGAAAGAGGAAGCCAAATGGGTGGAAAAATCTATCAAATGTGTCTGGGAAAGAAGGAAAGATGCCCACGGGAAATGCCCATCATTGAATCTGCTACCTGGGTGTTTCTCAAGCCTACCTGTGCCAAAAGCATTTGTTTTTCATGTTATTTTCATGTCCTGGAGCCCTGTGGGAATGAGGTCTTCTTGCCTTACCCCATTTTACACTCGAAAGACTGAAGCTTCAGAAATGTTAGTTTATCCAAGGCCATGTGGCAACCAGGATACTGCAGTGGGGAATGTGTCAAGGACTTTGACCATACCTTGGAAGGGGTGGAGGTGAAGATAGGCCTGGGAACTGACGGGTCCTAGTGAGCTGGAAGCTGAGAGGTCTGCGGTAGGGGAGAGGAAAGTGAGCCTGCACCCTGTTCAGCTCACCGGAGAGCAGCCCCACAGCACTGTGTGTAAATTGGAGACAGGAAAACACTATCCAGGCTGGAACAATGGAGGGTGGAGACGGCTGCTTCTAGCCACCCCCTTCCCAGAACCCTGGGCATCCTGTCCCCTGAGTGCTCTGCTGTCTCCTGCCACCCATGAGAGGCCCCAGGCTTTGCCTTCGGCTGGCCAGGTTCCTGCCTGCCCCTCTCCTGCTGGAGGCTGGAGATCATTCGTTTATTTGAGTCGATGTGTCACCCACCCTACTTTCCTTCCATCCTTTCTTCCCGGCAGCACTTGGGAAGGGCGGGACCTGGTCCCAGGTGTTCTGTTGGATCCCCTAGGGCCTCATTCTCCACACCTATCAAATCCCCAGCCCCCTCCCCCATGTGGCCCCATCCTCGAGGGGTGTGTGTGGGGATTCCCCAGGCCTACCTCCACTTTGTATCGCAGTGGGGGAGGCCCTGCCTTACTCCTAACTCCATGCTTGGTCAGTACCCTGTCCCCTCCTACTAAATGATCCCAGAGCCCTGGCAGGTGTGTTCACACCCCCCTCCCCTTCCAACACACCTCCAAAATCTCCTCCTCTTTCCTTCCATAACCAACTCCAGATGTGGCAAAGGCTCTGCAGGAGTGGGGCGGGAACCCCAGCGTCCTGGCGGCTTGTACTTCCTTCTGTGATGGCAGCAAGTGGGGGGGGGGCATGCTTCAGGCTAAGCCACCACCTACAAGGAGGGAAGCCAGGGCTGGGATGTCTGGTGAGATAGGGGGTGGGGACCTGGAAGAGGGATAGGGTTGGGATGATCGCCAACTCTGGCACTGGGGATAGGGAATCCAGAGCTTGAAACAAGCCTGTGAGGAACCAAGGCCGATACCAGCAACCTCTGTCCCGAGGCCAAGGACAGGCCAGGATCGGTCATGAATTCATGAATTCAGTATGTACCTGAGGCTGGCCTTGAACTTCTAATCTTTTTGCCTCCACACCCCAAGTGCTGGAATTACAGGAATGTTCTTTCTTTCTTTCTTTCTTTCTTTCTTTCTTTCTTTCTTTCTTTCTTTCTTTCTTTCTTTCTTCTTTTCTCTTTCATTTTTAATGCTAGGGATCAAAGCCAAGACCTGAGCGTGTCGGGCAAGTACTCTACTGATGAGCCCTACCCCAGTCCCTTGCTGATAAATGCTAGAGAGCTATATTCTTAAGGCTTTCTGAGCTCTGGACCTTTAACTTCTAACACGTGTTTCTCCCTCCTCCAGGACACAGCCCCTCAGGGGGCTGCCAGTGCTGGCCAGCTGTTGGTGGTAGAGTTGGCACTGGGAATGAAAGGCATGAAATCTAAGGGCAGTGGGCCAATGAACTGGCTCAGCGGGTAGAGGTACTTGTCTCTAAGCCTGATGAACAGAGTTCCATCCCCAGGACCCACATAGCGGAAGGAGAGAACCAACTCCTACAAGTTTAACTCTGACCTCCACATATGCTGTAGTACTAACACACACACACACACACACACACACAAATATAAACATTGTTTTAAAATATTTTAAAATTGCATTTATGTGTGTGTGTGTGTGTGTGTGTGTGTGAAGTGATATAGCATATGTGGAGATCAGAGGCCAACTTGTGGGAATTGGTTCTTCCTTCCATCTTGTGGGTCCTGGGGATGGAACTCAAGTCATCAGCCTTGGCAGCAGGCACCTTTATTTGCTGAGCCATCTCCCTGACCCAAGAAAAGAAATCTTACTTCACCCTGAATTCAACCTGGTACTAGAAGGTTAATCTTATGGGAGTTGATTCTCTTTTTGCACCGGTGTTCAGTTAACTCAGTCGGGTCTTTGGGCTTGGAGGCAAACACCTTCACCTGCAGAGCCACCAGGCTGGCTCCTGCCCTTACATTTCTGGTGTTTCTGCCTCTCCCCACACCTCCCCCAAAGGGCTGACTTTGTCTCTCTCTGTATTAGAGACCCTACTGAACACAAAACTGGAAACTGCGGATCTGAAATGGGTGACATACCCGCAAGCGGAGGGTCAGGTAAGAGCCAGACCTCTAAGGACCCAGGAGGGAAATGGAGGCAGGCGGGGGGTGGGGGGCCTCCCTTGAGCTCCCCGTCTCCTGAAGCTGCCTCGACCCTAGGTAGAGCCCCTGGCTAATGACGCCCTTCTCCGTGCAGTGGGAAGAGCTGAGCGGTTTGGATGAGGAGCAGCACAGCGTGCGCACGTATGAGGTGTGCGACATGGCACGCTCGGGGGGCCAGGCGCGCTGGCTGCGCACGGGCTGGGTGCCTCGGCGTGGGGCTGTGCACGTGTATGCCACACTGCGCTTCACCATGATGGAGTGTCTCTCCCTGCCGCGGGCCAGTCGGTCCTGCAAGGAGACCTTCACCGTGTTCTACTACGAGAGTGAAGCGGATACAGCCACGGCCCACACACCGGCCTGGATGGAGAACCCCTACATTAAGGTATCCAGGTTCAACACCTGGACTTACCGGAGGATGGGATGCTACGAGGACCTTTGGCAGGACCCTGGGTGGCTAGAAGCAGCAGATTAAGTCTAGGGAGGAGAGAGATGGTGGGTGGGTATAGAACTGAGGGCAGGTGACTGGGCCTGTCTGCTGTGCACGGAGGCCCAACTGTAAGCTGTACTCCTGGCGTCTTAACTGACCTGCCCTGCTGCCTTAACCGTATTTTCTCTTCCCGTTTTCGGTCGTATCAGACCACCCACACCACTGGAATTGTGTGGCCTTACTCCTTCCCCTCTGGCTCCTCCACTTTGTCTCTCCTTGCCTAGTGTTGTTATTTGGAGACAAAGTCCCACTATGCAGGCCTGGCTGGCCTTGAACTCACAGATCCACCTGCTGCTGTCTCCTGAATGCTGGGATTAAAGGTGTGCACCACCATGTCTGACCCCTTATTTTTATATATTTTATGTTTATTTTTTAAAACTCATTTATTTTTATTTTATGTGGATGAGTGGTTTGCCTGCATTTATGTAAGTGCTGCACACGCATACAAGTACCCACAGAGGTCAGAAGAACCCGTCAGAGCCTCTGGAACTGGAGTTACATACAGATGATTATGAGCTACTTATGTAGGTGATGGGAATTGAATCTGGGTCCTCTACAAGAACAGTAAGTGTTCTTAACTGCTGAGCCATCTCCAAAGCCCATTTAATTTTTTAAGATGAGGTCTCAGGTAGCCCAGGTTGGCCTTGAACTCCCTGTGTAGCCTAGGACTACTGATCCTCCTGCAGCACACCTCCTGTGTGCTGAAGTTATAGGCACGTGCCACCATGCTCGGATTATACTGAGCACATTCCCGCCCATATTTTTTATGAGTCCCCACCCCAAATTAGCCGTTGATTTCCCATGGAATGATGACATTCTAGGTATTACAAGAACCGGGGGCTGGGGAGAGAACTCTGTGGTTAAGAGCATTGGCTGCTCTTGCAGACAACCCAGATTTGGTTCCCAGCACCCACATGGCAGCTAACAATTGTCTATAACTCCAGTTCCAGGGGATCCAGCATCCTTTTCTGGCCTCCATTGATATTGCATGACATAGGTGCACTTACATACATGCAGGCAATATGTTCATACACAAATAATTTAAAAAAATTTTTATTCATTATTATTATTTTTTTAATGTGTATGAGTGTACTGTTTGCATGTAGGTTGGTGCACCTGTGTCGTGCAATGCAGTGGAGGTCAGAAGAGGGCGTTAGATTCCCCTGGAACTGGAGTTAAAGATGGTTCTCAGCCACCATGTAGGTGCTGGGAATTGAACCAGGTCCTCTGCAAGAACAGTCGGTGCTCTTAACCGCTGAGCCATCTCTCCAGCCCTCAATAATTTTTTTTTTTTTTTTTTTTTTTTTGGTCTTTTTGAGACAGTGTCTCCCTTTAGTCCCAGCTGGCCTGGAGCTCACTAGTAAACCAGATGGGCCTTGAACTCAGAGATCCACCTGCCTCTGCCTCCCAAGTGCTAGGACTAAAGATCTGTGCCACCACGCCTAGCAAAATAAATAATTAAAATCTCAGAAGTCACTAAGCTGATGGAGTGTCCTTCCCCTGGTCCTGCCCCACACTGGTCAAATGCCTATCGATTCTATAATTCTTCCTTTTCTATCTCCTTAGCTCTGAGGTCATGGCGTGTGTGTCTGTCAACATTTGCAGAGCAAATGAATGATTCGGAAAGTAATGCAGGACCCATCATAGCTCAGCAAGTGTTTATAGACAGCTTCAGGGCCTGCAGAAAAGCACAAACTGCGCTGTGCATGTAGCTCAGTTTGCAGGGTGCTTGGTAGCATGCACAGAGCTTCAGCTCCATCCCCAGCAATGCACAAACCAAGTGTAGCGGCTTGTGCTGGTCTCCCAGCACTCAGGAGGTGAAGGCAGAAGGATCAGTTCAAGGTCATTCTTGGATACATAGAAAATTTATGGCCAGCCTGGGCTACATGAGACCTTATGTCTAAAAAAGAAAAGAAGGGGCTGGAGAGATGGCCCAGTGGTTAAGAGCACTGACCACTCTTGCAGAGGACCCGGGTTCGATCCCCAGCACCCACATGGTGGCTGAGAACCATCTTTAACTCCAGTTCCAGGGGAAACCGATGCCCTCTTCTGACCTCCACGGCATTGCATGACACAGGTGCACAAACCTACATGCAGACAGTATATTCATACACATACAAAAATAAATTAAAATTAAAAAAAAAAAAAAGAAAAAGTGGTAAGGTATGGTAGTGCACACCTTTAATTCCAGCACTTGGGAGGCAGATGCAGGCATATCTCTGTGAGAAATTATCATGTTTATATGGGTGTGGTGGTGGATCCCTTAATCCTAGCACTCAGGAGGCAGAGGCAGGTGGATCTTTGTGAGTTCAAGGCCAGCCTGGTCTACAGAGTGAGCTCCAGGCCAGCTGGGACTAAAGGGAGACTGTGTCTCAAAAAAAAAAAGAAAAAAAAAAAAAAGAATCACGGAGAAGGGATCTGCGAAGAAGACAGTCTATAGGGTCCTTGGAATGGAGGAATGGGGATGGTGACACTGAGTCTGGTTGTCCTGGCAGGTGGACACAGTGGCTGCCGAGCATCTAACCCGGAAGCGCCCTGGGGCAGAAGCTACCGGGAAGGTCAACATCAAGACGCTGCGCCTGGGTCCGCTCAGCAAAGCCGGCTTCTACCTGGCTTTCCAGGACCAGGGTGCCTGCATGGCCCTGCTCTCTCTGCACCTATTCTACAAGAAGTGCTCCCAGCTGACCATGAACCTGACCTACTTCCCAGAGACTGTGCCTCGGGAGCTCGTGGTGCCGGTGGCCGGGAGCTGTGTGGCTGACGCTGTCCCCACCCCTGGTCCTAGCCCTAGCCTCTACTGCCGAGAAGACGGTCAATGGGCTGAGCAACCTGTCATGGGCTGCAGCTGTGCCCCAGGGTTCGAGGCTGCTGAGGGGAACAAAATATGTAGAGGTGAGGACTGGGGTACCTCATGAAGTTTGCTGGTCCGTGGGGTGGAGCTGCCCTGCTGTCACCTTTAAGTTGTTTTTGTTTTTAAACTTTGGGTTTTATTCTAAATATAGTAGGAAACAGTATTTAGAATTTTCAAAAGAATATTTTATGTGCGTGAGTGTATTGCCTACATGTATGTAAGTACACCCATGTCATGCAATGGCCAAGATGAGAAGAGAGCATGGATTCCCCTGGAACTGAAGTTATGGGTGGTTGTTAACTGCCACATGGGTGCTGGGAATTAAGCCCCAGTCCTCTGCAAGAGTAGCCTGTTCTCTTAACTGCTGAGCCATCTCTTCAGCCCCTAGATTTTTTTTTTTTTTGTCTTTTCGAGACAGGGTCTCCCTGTAGTCCCAGCTGTCCTGGAACTCACTCTGTAGACCAGGCTGGCCTTGAACTCACAAAGATCCGCCTGCCTCTGCCTCCCAAGTGCTAGGATTAAAGGTGTGTGCCACTATGCCTGGCAGCCCCTAGATTTTTTTAAGATTTATTTTTATTGTTAATTATATGTCTGTGTGGGAATGGATGCATGAGTTGCAGGTGCCTACAGAGGCCAAAAGAGGGTGTTAGATCCTCTGGAGCTGTAGTTTCAGGTGATTGTGAACTACCTAATGTGGGTGCTGGGACCCAAACTCCAGTCCTCTGCAAGAGCAGTATACTCTTTTTTTAAAATATTTTATTATTTTATGTGTATGAGTATATTGCCTGCATGTGTGTAAGTGCACCCATGTCAGGCAATGCCCACTGAGTCAGAAGAAAGTGTTTGATCCCCAGAACTCCAGATCCTCTGGAGCTGCTGTTACAGATGGTTGTTAGCTGCCATGTGGGTGTTGGGACTTGAACCCAGGTCCTCTGCAAGAGCAGCCAGTGCTCTTAACCACTAAGCCATCTCTCTATCTCTAGCCTTTTTAACTTTAATTTTAATTTTATGTGTATGAGTGTTTTGCCTGCATGTAAAGTGTACTTTGTGTTGTGCAGTACCCACAGAGGCCAGAAGAGGGTGTTGGATCCCCTGGTACTGGAGTTATTAAGAGTTGTTAGTTGCCATGTGAGTACTAAGAACCTGGGTTCTCTGCAAGATCAGCCAGAGCTCTTGACTGCTGAGCCAACTCTCTAGCCCCACAGTACTTAGAATTTTGTTAATTACATTGATTAATTGATAGATTTGTTGATCAATTGGAGCTCTCACACCTGCCTTGGTACACATGGGAAGGCAAGAGAACCACTTGCAGGAGTCAGTTCTTTCCTTCCATCATGTGAACTCTGGGATTGTCAGGCTTCGAAGCAAACACCTTTACCCACTGAGCCAGCTCAATAGCCCACCCCTTAAGTTTTTTTTTTTATTCTTGTGTGTATATGAATGTACTGTCTGCATGTAGGTTGCTGCACCCATGTGCAATGCCGCGGAGGTCAGAAGAGGGTGTCGGATTCCCCTGGAACTGGAGTTAAAGATGGTTCTCAGCCGCCATGTGGGTGCTGGGGATCGAACCTAGGTCCTCTGCAAGAGCAGTAGGCTCTCTTAACCGCTAGGCCATCTCTCCAGCTCCAAATTTTTATTATTTATTTATTTATTTATTTTTTATGTGTATGAGTGTACTGTCTGCATGTAGGTTGGTGCATCCATGTCAGGGCATCGGATTCCCCTGGAACTGGAGTTAAAGATGGTTCTTAGCTGCCATGTGGGTGCTGGGAATCGAACCTGGGTCCTCTGCAAGAGCAGTTGGGGCTCTTAATTGCTGAGCCATCTCTCCAGCAAGTTTTTCCACTTTGAACATATGCTACTCTTTGGATGATCAGTTACTAAAAGAACTAGAAAACAGTCGTAATCAGAGTTATGAACTCTGCCCACCTCCTCTTCTTTTGGACACTTCTGGAGGCTGGCCTGGGTGGAGATCCTGTTGTTGAGCAGGTGGGTTGCATTGTTGGGCTTGGGACAAGGAGTTGATGGTCTCCATCTTCTTGTTGGGAGTTCGCTCTGGTCTACTGACACTGAGCTGTCACTTGCTCTGTCTCTGGAGGTCTCTGGACTCAGCTTCTTTCTTTGTGGTGTGGGCATCGAGTGTGCCAGGTAGGCATTCTACCACTGAGCTACAGCCTGAGCCTTTTTTTGCTTTTGTATTTTTGTTGTTATTTAATTTCTTAAAAATAGTGTGAGAAAAAAATAGGAGTGTTTTGTCTGCATGTATGTAAGTGTACCATGTGCATGCTAATGCTGGAGGAGGCCAGAAGAAGGTGCTGGACCCCTTGGAACTGGAACTGCAGATGGTTGTTAGCCACCATGGGGGTGCTGAGAACTGAACCTAGGTGCTCTTCAAGAGCAACCAATGTTCTTAACTACTGAGGCGGCTCTCTAGGTTCTAATATTTATTTGTGTATGTAGTGCTGGGATTGAAACTCAGGTTTAAATCCCTCCTTGCTCTTTTGTTTTGTTTTTACATTTATGGAGTGTGCATGCGTGTGCGTGAGTCTGCATTTGTATATGTGTGTGTGCACGTCTGCCATGATGTGCACATGGAGGTCGGAGGACAGCTGTGGCAGTGGGCTCTCTCCTTTCATCATGTGGTTTCTAGGGATCAAACTTAGGCTGTTGGGCTTGAAGGAAGTAAGCACCTTTAACCGCTGAGCCAGAGCTTCATACAGCAGACTACCTATGGAGCCCTCCCTAAGTCCTTATTTGTTTTTGAAACTGGGTTTTAGGTAGCCCAGGCTGGCCTCACATTTTCCATGTCGCTTGAACTCCTGTACTTCTTTCCCTCCTAAGTACTTGAATTGCAGACATGTACCTGACTTTTGGGTTTTTTTTTTGTTTTGTTTTCTTTTTTTTTTTTGGTAATGGTGTTGTTTTCTCACCATGTAGCCCTGGATGGTCTGGAACTCACTGTATAGACCAGGCTGACCTCAAATTTGAGGAGATCTACCTGATGGGATTTAAAGCATGTGCCCCCATGCCTGGGTTGTTGTTTTGTTTCCAGGCAGGGTATTTATGTGCAGCTCTGACTGGTCTGCGACCCTTATGTAATGAGGTTGAGCTCAGGTTGGTCTCAAACTTGCACGGTTCCTCCGATTTCAGCTTCCTGGTTTTTTGTTTGTTTGTTTGTTTGTTTTTGTTTTGGTCTTTTTGAGACAGGGTCTCCCTTTAGCCCCAGCTGGCCTGGAACTCACTATGTAGGTCAGGCTGGCCTTGAACTCACAGAGATCTGCCTGCCTCTGCCTCCTGAGTGTGCAGGGATTAAAGGCATGTGCTACCATGACGGACTTCTGAGTGTATGTTTATTTGTTTTTTTTGTTGTTGTTGTTTTGTTTTGTTTTTTGTTTTTTTGGTCTTTTTGAGACAGGGTCTCCCTGTAGCTCTGGCTGTCCTGGAACTCACTCTGTAGATCAGGCTGGCTTTGAACTCACAGATATCTGCCTACCTTTGCCTCCCAAGTGCTAGGATTAAAGTGCGCCACCACGCCCAGCTAAGTATATGTTTTTAAGAGACTGCAGCATCACTATGTGGCCCAGCAGGCCTTGAACTTCTAGGTTCCAGGGCTTTCCCTGCCTCAGTCTCCCAAGTAGTAGGTATATGCTACTGCATGAAGCCTAGACCAGGCCTTTGAAACCTGTACTTTGTAGAAGAATGACAGGAAAGTAAATAATTTTATTTTTAAATGTTCTCTTAGATGTATTTATTATATATTTGTGCATGCACGCACATGTCCCAGCACATATATGGAGATCAGAGACAACTTGCAAGAGTTAGTTCTTTCCTAATAGTGTGTGACTTCCAGGGACTGGACTCAGGTCATCAGGCTTGGTGGCAAGCACCTTAACCCACTGAGTCATCTTGTCAAACCATAAATGACTTTATTCTCACAAATGTCCATCAGAAATGAACCACTCGTTGACAGCCCGGCATTTGAGTCAGGAGCTGAGGGTTTTTTTGTTTTTTTTTTGTATTTTTGAGATGGGGTCTCTCTTTACTCCCAGCTGGTCTGGAATTCACTATGTAGACCAGGTTGGCCTTGAACTCACAGAGATCTGCCTGCCTCTACCTCCCAAGTGCTGGGATTAAAGGCGTGTGCCACCACACCCAGCAGGAGCCGAGGTTTTACATAGCATCATCAACGCAGGGTTTTACAGGTCATTCTGGGTGCTGCAACAAGTTTAAAACATTGTTTTTTGCTGGTGACTTAAATATTACAGCAGTTATAAGATCAGCTACTGTTTTGAGGTATTTTGTTTGTGGTTTATTTATTTACTGTTTTGTTTTTGAGATGGGTTTCATTATGCAGTCTGGGCTAGCCTGGAACTGGCTATGTGGACTAGGATGGCCTGGATCTCACAGATATCTGCCTGTGTCTTCCTCCCAAGTACTGGGATTAAAGGAGTGAGCCACCAAGCCTGGCAATTTATTTTTATTTTATTTTATTATTTTTTTTCCAGCCCTGGGGATGGGGGGGGGTCAGAGACAGGTGGATCCTGGAGGCTTACTCTTGGTCCAGTTTCACCAAAACATTGAGCTCTGGGATAAGAGAGACTGTCTCTAAAAGTAAGCTAGGGCCAGTGAGCTGGCTCAGTGAGTAAAGGTGCTTTAGGTGCAAGCTTGGCAACCTGAATTTGTCTCCTAAAACCCATGTAAAGGAGGAAAGAATCAGTTCCACAGAGTTGACTTCTGGGCTCCACATATACACTGTGGCACACATGCCCATATCCCCATGCCCGTGCCCTCACACTTCGTCCTTGTCAGGCCTGGAACTCATTATATAGACCAGGCTGGCTTCAGACTCACTGAGGTCCATCTGCATCTGTCTCTGCCTTGCAGTGCTGGGATTAAAGGCATGTACCACCATACCCAGCCATACACAGTTTTTATTTATTTTTTTAAATGGCTTTTTAACATTTTATTTATTTTTTATGTGTATGAGTGTACTGTCTGCATGTAGGTTTGTGCACCCCTATCGTGCAATGCTGCAGAGGTCAGAAGAGAATGTTGGATTCCCCTGGAACTGGAGTTAAAGATGGTTCTCAGCTGCCATGTGGGTGCTGGGAATCGAACCTGGGTCCTCTGCAAGAGCAGTAGGCTCTCTTAACCGCTAGGCCCAATTTATTTTTATTTTAAAACAAAGTCTTTGTATGTAGCCCAGGCTGGCTTTTAGCTCATGGATTCTCTTGCGTTCACCTCCTGAGTACTGGTATTACAGATGTATGCCACCATTCCTAGCTTCTAGAATGCTTTTTTGTTTTGTTTTTAATTTTTTTAAGATTTTCTTTTTAATTATGTGTGGGGGGGTATATGCACATGAGTGCAGGTGCCCGCCAAGGCTAGAGTTATCAGGTCCGCTGGAGCTGGAGTTATCAACCTGGGAGTTGTGAACCAAATTTTGGTCTTCTACAAGAGTACTATGTACTCTTAACCACTGAGCCTTCTCTCTAGCCCCTTGCTTTTGTTTTTGAGACTGGGTCTCACTGTGTGGCCCTAGCTGGCTTAGTACTTGCTTTGTAGTTCATGCTGGCCTTGCACTTGTAGCCAGCCTCCTACCTTTGACTCTCAAGAGCTGGGATTAGAGGACGGGCTGAAATGCCCATCTTCACTGGCTTGTATCTTGTTAATGGAGAAAGGCATATGGAGCCAAGCTGAAAACTTGCTTTCTCTGCTTTGTTTTTGTCTTAAATTGCTTTCTTGCCAGATGTGGTGGTACACACTTTAATCCCAGTACTTGGGAGGTAGAAGCAGGTGGATCTTTGTGAGGTTGAGGCCAGTCTGGTCCGCATAGTGAGCTGGGGCTACAAGGAGACTTTGTCTCAAAAAAGGAGAAAAAAAAAAAAAAAAGAAACACAGACAACAAAACTGCTTTCTTAATACTTAACATTGTATTTTAGCCTTTTTTCTCATTTTAGTAATCCTATGTATTTTGTGGTGTGCATTCAAGATTATTCAGATGGCTGGGGATGAATCTCAGTGCATGACGTGCTTGCCTACATGCACTAAGCCCTGGTTCCATCCCCACACCACATGAATGATGGGATGGCAAAGGCCTATGATCTCAGCACTCTGGAACTGGAAGCAGGTAGACCAGAAGTTCAGAGTCATCCTCTGCTACATATGGAGTTTGAGATCAGGCTGGAATATATGAGACTCTGTCTATAAATAAATAAATAAATAAATAAATAAATAAATAAATAAATAAATCGTGAGCAGGAATCAGGGCTTTGCCAGACTGCCAAGTCAGAGAGACCCTAGTCTGGAGGAAGGGTCCCTTTCCCCCCTCACTTGTCCCTCATCCATTCCTTAGCCTTGTACGCAGGTGCAGAAGCAGCGAGGTGTAATTGGATATATTTTTCTTTGTTTGTTTGTTTGTTTGTCTGAGGCTGGGAAGGTTGCTTTGGGACTCAGTCTTACTGTGTACATGGGCTGGCCTCTGCCTTGCTATGGATCCCAGGCTGGCCTTGAACTCTCTCTTTCTACCTCTGTTCTTGAGTGCTGGGATTACAGGAAGCACCAGCACACTTGACCCCGTGTTTTTGTTTGGTTGGTTTGGTTTGTTTTGGATTCGATTCTTTGAGACAGGGTCTCCCTATAGTGCCAGCTGGCCTGGAACTCACTATGTAGACCAGGCTGGCCTTAAACTCACTATGTAGACCAGGCTGGCCTTGAACTCACTGTGTAGACCAGGCTGGCCTCCAAAGTGACAGGATTTTTGTTACCACGCCCTGCCAGCGCATGTGTTTTGATAGATGTGTTTTCTCTTTCTCTCTGTCTCTGTCTCTCTATCTCTGTCTCTCTGTCTCTCTCTCTCTCTGTCTCTCTCTCTCTCTCAGCCTGCGGCCAGGGCACCTTCAAGCCTCAGATAGGAGAAGGGTCCTGCCAGCCATGCCCACCCAACAGCCACTCTAACACCATTGGATCTCCTGTTTGCCAGTGCCGTATTGGGTATTATCGGACTCGGTCGGACCCCCGGAGTGCACCTTGCACTAGTAAGTGACTGTCCGTCTACCAGGTTTGCTTCATTGGGGAGGGTGTAGAGACTCCTGGAGTAGACTCCCCATACCCATGCTCTAGTTTCATTTGCATTGCTGTGGTCAATACCCAACAAAAAGCAATTTAGGGAAGAAAAAGGTTTATGTCAGCTTACAATTCCAGCTTTAAGTCCATCGTTGTGGGGAAGTCAAGGCAGGAACTCCAAACAGCTGGTCATGTCACTCGGGTAGTCGATAGCAGAGAGAAGTGAATGCACGCATGCTTGCTTGTCCTCAGTTCCATTCTCTCCCTTCTACAGTTCGGGACCTCCTACCTGGAGATGGTGCTGCCTGCAGGGGGCTGGTCCTCCTACAATCAATTAGCTTAAGGCAACCACCCAGTGTAGACATCCTTCATTAAGGCTTCCCAGGGGATTCTAAGCTGTATCGACTTGACAGTTAAAGCTAACCATTCTAGTCTCCATGCTTCCGGCCAGCTCTTCTTGACCCTCATCATCCACGTGGGTGCCTGACTCCCCTTTTTCCCACAGCCCCACCATCTACTCCACGAAGTGTGGTTTCCCACCTGAATGGCTCCTCTGTGCGCCTGGAATGGAGCGCTCCCCTGGAGTCTGGTGGCCGACAGGACCTCACTTATGCTGTTCGCTGCCGAGAGTGCCGACCTGGGGGCTCCTGCTTGCCCTGTGGGGTGGACCTGACCTTTGATCCTGGCCCTCGGAATCTGGCTGAGCCCTGGGTATCCATTCGAGGGCTGCGTCCTGATGTCACCTATACGTTTGAGGTCTCTGCCTTGAATGGTGTGTCTACCTTAGCCTCTGGACCAGTTCCATTTGAGCCTGTCAATGTCACCACAGACCGTGAGGGTGAGACTGGGAGACCAGGGGCAGCATGTGAACAGACAAGGGACATGTTTAGTAGCCGTGACTGGGGAGTGGGGGGGGTCAAGGCTTGTGGGGGGTAAAAAAGAGAGAATGAGTAAAAGAGATGGAAGAAAGGGAGGGGAAAACAGAATAGTAGAGGGGGCCTGGGACACAGTGCAGTTGACAGTGTGCCTGTCCAGTGTGCACCAGCACCAGACCCTGGGCTTGAGCTGCAGAACCAGACACACTAACTGTGGCGCACCCTCCTGTCGTCCCAGCACTGGGTTCAAAGTCATCATCCTGAGCTACGTAGAAAACTTGAGGCTAGCCTAGGCTAACTGAGACTGCATGTATAAACCTAATATGTACACATGGCAGTGCCATTCTGGAACCCCGTGCACAGTTAGTATGCTCTAATAAAGTTTAAAAGAAGAAAAAAAGCCAGGTGTGGTAACGCACACTTATAATCCCAGTACTTGGGAGGTAAAGGCAGGAGGAGTGGGAGTTCAAGGCCAGCCTGAGCTACGTGAGACTGCCGAGAGACACAGAGAGAGAGACAGAGAGGGAGGGTGCTGTGGTGACGTATGCCTTGAATCCCAGCACTCAGGAGGCAGGCGGACAGCTCAGGTCTCTGACTCCAAGACCAGCCAGAGCTACATAGTGAGACCCTTGTCTCAAAAAATAGTAAATAAATAAAATAAATAAACAAATAAATAATAGAAGGAGTATCAAGGGATCGAAGACAGATTCAGCACTGGAGACAGAGGGAATCAAAGTTGTATATTCGCATGTGTATGTACACATCTGTATGTGCGCATGAGAAGGCTAAGGGTTGAGGCTGAGTGTCTGCCTTGATCCCTCTCCTTACACACTGAGGCAGGCTCTTTCACCCTAACCCAGCACATACTTGCAGCCTTGGCTGGTCTAGGCAGCCAGCTTGCTCTACCTCCTGAGCACAGGTCCCCACCATACCTGCCCAGTGTGTACTGGGTGCTGGGATCCCAACTCTGGGCCTCGCCCTCTCCTGCCAAGCAATTTGCCCATTGGGTGATCTCTCAAGCTTCAGAATTTTTTATTCTTTTACTTTTATTTTGAGGCAGGGTCTTGCTATGTATTCCAGGTTGGACTCAAACTTGCCATCCTCCTGACTCTTATCTCCTCAGTGCTCAAAAGAAAAAAAAAAATTAAAGAATTTTTTTTTTTGGTCTTTTTGAGACAGGGTCTCCCTACAGCCCCAGTTAGCCTGGAACTCGCTCAGTAGATCAGGGTGGCCTTGAACTCGGAGAGATCCGCCTGCCTCTGCCTCCCAAGTGCTAGGATTAAAGGCGTGTACCACCACACCTGGCTAAAGATTTTTTTAAACCGTATTCATGTGTCCATGCCTACATGAGTTAATGTATACTACAAGCATACCTGGGGCTGCGAGGCCAGAAGATGGCGTTGGATCCCCTGGAACTGGAGTTATAGGCAGTTGTGAGCTGCCTGATGTGGGGTCCAAGAAGAACTGGGGTCTTTTGCAAGAGCAGCCAGTGCTCTTAACTGCTGAGCCATCTCTGTAGCTCATCAAAAGAAATTCTTGAAAGAACTGGAAGATGGAATTAGGAGTAGTCAGTAGAGGATGAATTAGAGTGTGGCTCAGTGGTAGAGCGTTGCTTTAGCATGTACTGAGCCTGGGTTCCAGCCCCAGCACTGGAGGGGAAAATTCAGTAATTTCTAGACTTTGCAGTAGCGCTGCATGACTCTCTCTCTCCTGCAGTGCCCCCTGCAGTATCTGACATCCGTGTGACCCGGTTGTCACCCAGCAGCCTGAGCCTGGCATGGGCTGTTCCCAGAGCACCCAGTGGGGCTGTGCTGGACTACGAGGTCAAGTATTATGAGAAGGTGAGACTAGACTTTGCCCCATCTGGGGTCAATTGTGGGCATTGGTCCAGGGCTGGGACACTGGATTTGCAGGCGTCTGGTAGGTATTTCAATTTCAAGTTGGCTGTTTATTATCTGTACAACATTAGGCCAACCTCTGGGCATAAGCCTCAGTAACCATCACCTGTAAAATAGTTATAATATAGCACCAAGCACACAGAACTGCTGTAAAGGGCTGGGGGTGTGTATGGCTTATTGATAGAGCACTTGTTTAAAATCCCTTAGTGAGGGACTGGGACCATAGCTTAGTGGTAGAGTGCCTGCCTAGAATCCCCCAGTGAGGGGCTGGGTGTCAGTGGTAGAGCAGTTGCTTAGCATGTGTGGTACTCTACAGCCCCACAAAGGGGAAGAAAGCTCCCCAAGATTTAATGATGCCATACAGTAGGGTCAGCATTCTAGCAATGGGGGTGTATGGGGTTAGGGAGGTAGGAAGAGCAGCGAAAACGGGTTGTCTCTGACCCTCTCCTTTCTCCTTCCGGACAGGGTGCCGAGGGCCCCAGCAGCGTGCGTTTCTTGAAGACGTCAGAAAACCGGGCTGAGCTCAGGGGGCTGAAGCGGGGAGCCAGCTACCTGGTTCAGGTGCGGGCACGCTCCGAGGCTGGGTATGGCCCCTTTGGGCAGGAACATCACAGTCAGACCCAGCTGGATGGTGAGTTTGGGGAGCTGGGCAAAGATTGGGGGTGATGTCCCCAACCAGGTGGGAGGTCCTGTCTTTGCTCTCTGAGGCACTGCCAACATCACCTCATTTTTCTCCTGAAACCGCAAATCTTGACTGAATGAAGCAGCTGGGTGTGAAGCCTGCCTGCTTGTTAGGCGCGGGTTGATTCATAAGTCCCTGTTCTTCCTTTGAGATCATCAATTTTGAGACTTTGATGATGAAATTTAAGGTTTGGTGGGGGTTTTGTTCTTTTTTTGTCTTTTCAAGACTGGGCTGTAACCCCAGCTGTCCTGGAACTCACTCTGTAGAGCAGGCTGGAATTGAACTCACAAAGATCCACCTGCCTCCACCTCCAGAGTGCTGGGATTAAAGGTGTGCACCACCAATCTCCCAATAGCCTCAGCTACTCTGGAACTTGCTGTGTAGACCAGGCTGGCCTCAAACTCACAGAGGACCACCTGCCTCTGTCTTCTGATGCTGGAATTCAAGGCGCGTGCCACCACACTTGGCCCAAAACCCATGTTTTTAATATGCTGGACCAGTGACTTTTTAAAGATTTATTTTCATTTTTAATTCTGTGTATATGTTTATGCCTATGTGTGGTATGTGCGTGTGAGTTCAGGTGCCCGTAGAAGCCAGAGATGTTGCAGTTCCAGGTCGTTGTGGGCTGCCTGACATGGCTGCTGGGAACTGAACTTGGGTCCTTACAAGAGTAGTCTGCTTATAACTGCTGTGGCCAACCCTTCAGTCCTAACTTTGTAATTTATTTATTTATTTTTTGTCTTTTTGAGACAGGGTCTCCCTGTAACCCCGGCTGTCCTAGAATTCGCTCTGTAGACCAGGCTGGCCTTGAACTCACAAAGATCCTCCTGCCTCTGCCTCCCAGGTGCTAGGATTAAAGGCATTCGCCACCATGCCAGCCTAACTTTGTAATTTAAAAAATATTTTTACTTTACTATTATTGGGGACAAGGCCCACAACTATAGAAGAGTCCATGTGGAGGGCAGAGGACAACTCTATGGACTTGTTAGGGTTTTTTTGTTGTTTCTTTATACTATAGTCCTGGCTAACGTGGATCTCACTATATAGACCAGGCTAGCCTTGAACTCACAGAGACCCTGCTTGCCTCTGCCTCCTGGGTGTTAGGATTAAAGGTGTGTACCACTATGACTGGGCCTCGATTCTTTTTTTTTTAAGGACAGCATTATATATTATAAAACCAAATCAAAACATCCTAGGCAGGGGAAATGACTTACTATGTTAGCATGAGGATTTGTGTTTGGGTCCCCAGCATCCATATAACAGCTGGATGCAGTGGCCTCCTATGCCTGTGCACACGCGTGAACAAACAGATACACACATTAAAAAAAAAAAAAAGAAAAGAAAATTTCCTCTGGCTGTTTCATGGTCGGGACTCTCTCCATGTCCTCACAGGACTCACTGTCCACACTGTCCTCTGGACTCTCCACTGTCCTCACAAGGCTCACTGTCCACACCGTCCTCTGGACTCTCCATGTCCTCACAAGACTCACTGTCCACACTGTCCTCTGGACTCTGTCCATTGTCCTCACAAGGCTCACTGTCCACACTGTCCTCTGGACTCTCTCCATGTCCTCACAAGGCTCACTGTCCACACTGTCCTCTGGACTCTCTCCACTGCCCTCACAAGGCTCACTGTCCACACTGTCCTCTGGAATCTCTCCATGTCCTTACAGCGCTCACTGTCCACACTGTCCTCTGGACTCTCTCCACTGCTCTCACAAGGCTCACTGTCCACACTGGGCTAGGACCTGTTTTCTGGAGACCTCAGCTTATGGTTGAGGCCGAAGCTTGGGCTGCAGGGATCTTGGACTTCACCTGACCAGTGAGTGGTCTCTTCTCCCTCAGAAAGCGAGAGCTGGCGGGAGCAGCTGGCCCTGATCGCAGGCACAGCCGTCGTGGGCGTGGTCCTGGTCCTGGTGGTTGTCGTCATCGCCATCCTCTGCCTCAGGTAAGGGCTCTAGCTTCCTAGAAGCATCTAGAAACCCTGTGCATAGCTACCTGTCTGCGCCAGTTCTCACTGAAATCTTCCCCAGCTCCTGCTCCTTCTTCCCTGTGTTCTTCTGCAGGGACACGGAGAGGTATGACTCAGTTTAACTTTTGCTTCTCTTCCTATTGGCTGCAGGAAGCAGAGCAATGGGAGGGAAGCGGAATACTCGGACAAACATGGGCAGTATCTCATCGGGCATGGTAGGTGGGCCTGTCCTAAAGGAAATGGGCTGGGGACAGAAAGTGTGGGCTAAGAGGATATTCAATCCAGAGGAATTTGCTTCCTGGTTAATGAGACTCCACATAATGCCGTAGGTACTAAGGTCTACATCGACCCCTTCACTTACGAGGACCCTAATGAGGCAGTGAGGGAATTTGCCAAAGAGATTGATGTTTCCTATGTCAAGATTGAAGAGGTAATTGGAGCAGGTAAGAAAATACGCTGACTGCTTGTGGTGGTGCACACCTTTGACCCCAGTAGATCAGAGGAGGCAGAGTCAGGAGGATCTCTGAGTTTGAGGCCAATCTGATCTACACAGCAAGTTCCAGGTCAGCAGGGTCACATAGTGAGACCATATAAAAGAAGAGGAGTCGGAGGAGGCTGTGTGGAGGCCCGGGAGATGGCTCATTCTGTAAAGTTCCTGCCCAATAAGCATGAGGACCTGAGTCCAATCCTCAGAACCCCATGTAAAAAGCCAGGCCTGGCAGCACACGGCTGTAAACTCCAGCACTGGAGATGGAGGGTGTGCGGACACAGGTGAATTGTCAGAACTCACTGACCAGCAGCCTAGCCACATCAGTGAGCTCTGTCTAGGTTCAGTGGCAGATCCTCTCTCAAGAAATAGGTGGAGAAGACCTGCAAGATGGCTCAGTGGAGAAAAGTGCCTGTGGCCAAGCCTGATGACCAATTACACCCTGGGAGGTACACGGTGGGAGGAGAGAACCAGTTCCTCCACCACACGTGCACAGACATACACATACAGACACACACACACACACACACACACACACACTCATCCACACATGAGTGTGTGTGCCTGGGTGGACAGAAAAAGAATAGATATAACTTGAAACAGTTTTTTAAGAAAAGAAACAAGGCTGAGAGTGGTAGAGGAAAACATCAAAACACCAGATGTTGGCCTCGGGTCTCCACACTAATGCATTATCTGGGTAATGGGAATAAAATATACGGGGTCAAGGACTGGAGAGCTGGCCCATTGGACCTGGGTTCAGTTACTAGCACCCATGTGGGAACTAACACCTATCTTGGAACTTCAGTTCCGGGGATCCAGTGCCCTCTTCTGGTCTCCACAGGCACTGCATTCATGGATGTATTTATACACATGTAGGCAAATCACTCATACACAAATTTTTTTTTTTTTAAAAGCAAATGGTCTGGGCATGATGGTACACGCCTTTAATCCCAGCACTCAGGAGGCAGAGGCAGGTGTATCTCTGTGAGTTCAAGGCCAGCCTGGTCTACATAGCGAGCTCCAGGCCAGCTGGGACTAAAGGGAGACTCTCAAAGGGACCAGAAAAAAAAAAAAAAAAGCAAATGGATCAGGACAGGAAGAGGACTAACGGTCCATGTGCTCGTTGAAGGTGAATTTGGTGAGGTGTGCCGTGGGCGACTGAAGGCACCCGGGAAGAAGGAGAGCTGTGTGGCCATCAAGACCCTGAAAGGTGGCTACACGGAGCGGCAGCGGCGTGAGTTCCTGAGTGAAGCATCCATCATGGGCCAGTTCGAGCACCCGAACATCATCCGCCTCGAGGGCGTGGTCACCAACAGTGTGCCTGTCATGATTCTCACAGAGTTTATGGAGAACGGAGCCCTGGACTCTTTCCTGAGGGTAGGCCACCCCACCCCACCCGTGTGCACAACCACTGAACCCTCCCAGGGAGTCAAGAGGCAGGGGGTAGCTAGGCTCAGAGCACAGGGACAGGGACCAGAGAGGTAGCTCAGCGGGTAAGGGCACTGCTGCTCTTGCAGAGAACCCAGGTTCAATTCCTAGTACCCGCATGGAGGCCGACAACCATCTGTAACTCCAGTTCCAGGGGATCCAACACCATCTTCTGACTTCCATGGCCAAAGCATGACACAGACGCACTTACAACACAGGCAATACACTCATACACATAAAAAAAGGATTAAAAAGAAAAAAGAACATAGGGACAAAGCAGGGCAGGGTGGCTTGTGCCTGTAATTCCAGCACTGGGTAAGCTGAGGCAGGAGGATTGTGAGTTTGAGGTCAGCCTGGGGTACAAAGCCAGTTCAAGGCCAACTGGGACTGTATAAGTACACCAAGATCCTACCTCAGAAAAGGAAAAAAATAAATGGTTTCAGATGTTATGAAACAGTGGCTGAATTATTTATTTTTGTATATTACTGAGGATTGAAAGCAGGGTCTCAATGTACTCCTAGCTCTTTTCTTTTTTTTTTTTGTTTTTTTTTTGTTTTTGACCAGGGTCTCCTGTAGCCCCCAGCTGTCCGGAACCTCACTCTGTAGACCAGGCTGGCCTTGAACTCACCAAACGATCCGCCGCCTCCCCTGTTGCCTCCTGAGTGCTAAGGATTCCTAAAAGGCCGTGCGCACCACCACGCCCGGCTTCCAGCTCTTTCTAACTCACTACCCAAGTCCCCACACGGGGCGAACTCCATACAAGCTAGTCTATCATTAGAGCTACATTGTATTCCCATTTGTTTTAGTTTTGTTTTTCTTGTTCATTTTTCTACAGGAGTTCCTAAAAGTATCTAGGTTGGCCTTGAACCTAAGTTCCTCTTGCTTCATTCTCACAAATGGCTGTTGTGGCAGCCCTGCACTGTCAGGTCTTTTTTTTTTTTTTTTTCTTATTTTATTTATTTCTGTATGTGTATGAATGTACTGTCTGCATGCAGGTTTGTGCACCCGTGTCGTGCAACGCCGCGGAGGTCAGAAGAGGTATCGGATTCCCCTGGAGCTGGAGTTCTCCTGGAATTGGAGTTTCAGACGGTTTTCGGCCGCCATGTGGGTGCTGGGGATCGAACCCGGGTCCTCTGTAAGAGCGGTCGGCGCTCTTAACCGCTAGGCCATCTCTCCAGCCCCACTGTCAGGTCTTATACTGGTTATTTTTTCTGTATGTATAGAATGTATGTATAGAATGTATAAAGATACATTGTAGAGTTTATTTTATGTGTGCAGGTGCCTGCAAAGGCCAGAAGATGGTGCTGAATCCCCTGGAGCGCAAGTTATTGGCAGTTTTGAGCTGCCCCATGGGGCTGCTAGGAACTGAATACGGGTCCTCTGTAAGAGCAGCAAGTGCTCTTAACCAGTAAGCTTCCTCTCCAGGCCCCTAGAGAATTCTTGGCATAGAATTCCCCTGTGAGGGGCTGGAGATGTGGCTCAGTGGTAGAGCATCTGCCTAGAATACCATAGTGAGGGGCTGGGAGTGTGGCTCAGTATTAGAGCACCTGCCTAGAATCTCCCAGTGAGGGGCTGGGGATGTGGTTCAGTGGTAGAACCTGACTAGAATCCCCCATTGAGGGCCTGGGGTATGGTTCAGTGGTAGAGCACTGCCTAGAATCCTCCAGTGAGGGGCTGGGAGCATGGCTCAGTGGTGGAACACTTCTATAGCATATATAAGGCCTTAAGTTGAGTCTTCTATAATGATAAGAAAACAACCAAAATGAATTCAGCTTTGGGATGCAGTGTCCTTAACCTTCCCTGCAGGGCTGCAGAGGGTGCCTGTATCCAAGTCAAACCCAGAAGATAGATCAAATTAACTTTGTTCTTTGTTGGTTTTACTGTAAGAGCAAACTGGAAAAATCAAGATTAGACATTAGACTGGCTATGGCATCATGTTCCTCAGCTTTCACTGTTCGTTTACAATTCACATACAGCTGCTCTGAGTGGTCCGAATGAGACTGATTGTAGAAGGACAAGGACATTTCTTCTTGTAGACAGTCCATGCTCATAATGGCCCCACTCTGTCACTTGTAGAGAATGTGTTAACTTTGAAGTGTTGGTTGAAGCCAGGAATGGTGGTTCGCACCCTGTAATCGCAGAAATTGGAGGGCCACTGGTGAGCAGGACTGCCGCACATTCAGGGCCACACAGATCTTGTCTCAAAGAAAAGTGAAAGCTCTGACTGCAAGCCAAGCATGGTGGCACACGCTAGGGATCTTGGGAAGCTGAGGCAGGTGTATGGCCAGTTCCAAGGTGGCCTGAACTGCAGACTAAGTCGCGCGTTACCCAGCCTGAGGTATATAGGGTGATCCTGTCTCAAAAAGAAAGCACGTTGGGGTGGGGGTGGGATTTAAATTAATCTCTTTATGGAGGCTGGAGAGTTGGCTCAGTGGTTAAGAGCACTTGCTGCTCTTACAGAGGACTTGGGTTCAGTTCCCAATATCCACATGGTGCTAACAGCCAACCATAACTGCAGTTCTGTGACATCTGACACCTTCTGATTTCTGTGGGTATTGAATGTCACAGTTGCACTTACATACATGCAGGCAGGTGCGTGCCTTTAATCTCACCACTTAAGAAACTGCCTCAAGTTCTAGTCCAGGGCTATAAAGTAAGAAATGTCTCAAAAAGCAAACAAACACTGAGGTATGAGGAGGAGGATGTTATAGTGAAAGCTTGGGGTAAGAATGAGGAGGGGCTACCTTGCCAGAAACTGGGCCGCAACAGGTGAGGTGGGAGATCCACGTGCAGGGGAAACCACGTGTGAGCTATCCTGATCAAGCCTTTCTCCCATGTCCCCTCCAGCTGAACGATGGACAGTTCACAGTTATCCAGCTGGTAGGCATGTTGCGGGGCATCGCCTCAGGCATGCGGTACCTAGCTGAGATGAGCTATGTCCACCGAGATCTGGCTGCCCGTAACATCCTGGTCAATAGCAACCTAGTCTGCAAGGTCTCCGACTTTGGCCTCTCCCGATTCCTGGAGGAGAACTCTTCTGACCCCACTTACACAAGCTCCTTGGTGAGGCTGGGGCCCCTGTGTAGATGGTATTAAAGGTGGGAGGCTGAGGGACTGGCAGCTCTAGGCCACAGAGAAGACAGATTGATGCAGGTTGAGGGGAACCAACTTCTGGAGTCTAGGGAAAGAACAGCTGGGGGTTGGGAGCTGGAGAACCAGAAAGAAAGAGACCAGCTGGACAGAGGGGCATAGCCTGCCAATCCAATACTTGGAAGGCCCAGGAAGGGCCAGCCTGGGCTATGGAGACAGACCCTATGTCAAAAAGAAAGATAAGTCCAATTGTGGTGGTATGCACTTGAAATCCCACCACTCGGAGGTGGAGGCAGGAGGATCACAGTGAGTTAGAGGCCAGCTTAGGCTATGTGAGACTTTCTCCAAGAAAACAAAAATTAGAGAGGGGAGGGAGAAGAGAAAGGAGAGAAGAGAGAGCCCACAGGTAGGGGGAAAAAAAGCAGAGTCGGTTTGTCACTGTGGTAAAATACTCCCACAAAAGCAACTTCAGGGAGAAGTGTTTGTTTTAGCTCACAGTTCACAGTGCATTGCTGCAGCAGGAGCTGAAAGCATGGCATCCACAGTGGATCCGCATGCTTAGCTCACTTTCTCCTTTTTATGCAGTCTAGAACCCCAGGTCCAGGGAATGGTGCTGCCCATCTTTAGGCTGGGTCTTCCCACCTCACTTAACCCAGTTCAGATAATTTCTCACAGGCATGGTCAGAGGCTTGTCTTTCTTTCAAGGTTCTTGATTCTGACAAAATGACAACACTATCCATCATGGGCGGTGTTCACGGGTCCCATGGGTCCCTGAGTTCACCTTTTCTTCCTGCTTCCGCAGGGAGGAAAGATTCCGATCCGATGGACAGCTCCTGAGGCCATTGCCTTCCGGAAGTTCACTTCTGCCAGCGATGCCTGGAGCTATGGGATTGTCATGTGGGAAGTCATGTCGTTTGGGGAAAGGCCATACTGGGACATGAGCAACCAGGATGTAAGTGTTCTGTAATCATACCTGGATCGTCCTATCAGCTGGGATACCGATCTGGGGATGGGCTTCCCAGACTCCTCCCTGCCCTATGCTTGGGATGGTGGGATGGCACCAAAATGAAGGGCTAGGGAGGTGGCTGAGCAGGTGCCTGCTACGCAAGCATGAGGACCTGGGTTCAGATCCCAGCACCCTTTTAAAAGCTGGGCACAATGGTGCTCATCTGTAACTCCAGTACTGGGGGTATGGAGATAGGCAGATAGATCTCTGGAATTTACTGGCCAGCCAGCCTAGCCAAACCACAGAGTTCCAGAGACCTGGTCAAGAAATAAGGTGGCAGGGGCTAGGGAGATGGCGTGGCAGGTTAAGTGCTTGTAGTACAGCATGAAGACTGGATTGCAGGTCCTCAGCATCCACGTACATGCCAGGGGGACACAGAAGCTTGTCTGTAGTCCCAGCACTTGGGAGGTGGAGATGGGAGATCCTGGATCAACGTAAACTAGGGGAATTGGCAAGCTCTGGGTTCAAGGTAGAGCTCTTTCCTCAATATTTAAGGTGGAAAGCAGTTGAAGATACCTGACATTAACCTCTGGCTTCTACATGCACACTCATGCATGTGGCACTTGCACACACACATGTGAACATTCATCACACACACACACACACACACACACACACACAGGAAGTGGAGAGCTGGCAAGATTGTTCAGTGGGCAAAGGCACCTGCTGCTAAGCCCGACAACTCGAGTTAGATCTCTGAGACCCACATGGTAGGAAAGAACTGATTCCCACAAACTGTCCTGACCTCCACTCATGCTACGGCATGCATGTCCCTGCCTCCACACACACACAGATAAAAGATAAAATAAATGGAATTAAAAAACAAGGTGGAGGGCTAGAGAGATGGCCTAGCGGTTAAGAGCGCCGACTGCTCTTGCAGAGGACCCGGGTTCAATCCCCAGCACCCATGGCGGCTGAGAACCGTCCTGAGAACCGTTCGTAACTCCAATTCCAGGAGAACTCCAGTTCCAGGGGAATCCAACGCCCTCTTCTGACATCCGCGGCATTGCACGACACCTACATGCAGACAGTACATTCATACACATAAAATAAATAAATAAATAAATAAATAAATAAATAAAATTTAAAAAAAAACAACAAGGTGGAGCCAGGCGTGGTAGTGCACGCCTTTAATCCTAGCACTCAGGAGGCAAAGGTAGGCGGATCTTTGTGAGTTCAAGGCCAGCCTGGTCTACAGAGTGAGTTCCAGGACAGCTGGGGCTACAGGGAGACCCTGTCTCAAAAAGACCAAAAAAAAAAAACAAGGTGGAGACTGATCAGGGAAGACACCCCATGTGGACCTCTGGCCTTCATACATGTTTGTGCACACATGCTCACACACACACAGGTGGATGTAGGATTTCTGGATTTAAGGATGGAAGGTAGAGTTGGGAGGTTATGCTCTAAACCATAGCCTGAGGCTACTGCAGTGTCCAGCTGTAGCTGACCTCTATGCAGCTTGGACTCCTGGGCTGTGATTCTGAATGGCCGTGGCTCAAATTCCAGCATCATCAGGATCCAGTGTGTGGCTGTCTCCGGCCAGCCTCTTCCCAGTCCTTCTTCCCGCCACTGTAGGTGATCAACGCCATTGAACAGGACTACCGGCTGCCCCCGCCCCCAGACTGCCCAACCTCCCTCCACCAGCTCATGCTGGACTGCTGGCAGAAGGACCGGAATGCCCGACCCCGCTTTCCCCAGGTGGTCAGTGCCCTTGACAAGATGATCCGGAATCCTGCCAGCCTTAAGATTGTGGCCAGGGAGAATGGCGGGTGAGAACCCCAGAACACCCCCTCCATCCCTGTTCCTGCCACCACCCAAGGGCCCCTCTAAGTGTCCTGGGAGTACCCATCCCTTTGGTGATGTGTGGGTTGGTTTCTGTTGGTCTTTCCTATAGGGCCTCGCATCCACTCCTGGACCAGCGGCAGCCTCACTACTCTGCTTTTGGTTCTGTGGGAGAGTGGCTGCGAGCCATCAAGATGGGAAGATATGAGGAAAGTTTTGCAGCGGCTGGGTTTGGCTCCTTTGAGGTGGTCAGCCAGATTTCTGCAGAGTAAGTGAAGGGTATCCCACTGAGAATGAAGCACCCAGATGGTGACTGGGTGAGAAGGCCAAGTCAGACTCAGGTCCAGTAGGAGTTTCTGGGCTCAGCCTCAAGGGCTAATTGATATCTTGATGATGCAGTACAAAAGAAGCTGCTCAGTGCCCTGCCCAGAGCTGCCCCTAGAAGAGAAATATTAGCTGAGGCTGAGACCCAGGGATCCTTCCAGAATAGCAAAGCCCTGCTAGTATTCTGGAGGCTTCTCAACCCCGGGTCTTCTTCTTTCCTATTCCATTCTGTATCTATCTTTGTCCCTTCTATCTACATTCCAAACCAGCTCTCACATTAATGTGTCAAGTCTGGCTCTCTTTCTCACCCATAAAAGGAGAAGACAGGGACTGTGTCTTGGAGATCCCTTCCCAGCACTGATACTAAATCGTTTTATGATTCTATCAACTCCCAAATAACTGTTTCTCCCAGGTTGGCTGCACTTGCAGCTCCTTTCTGCCTCTCCCATTTATTTCTCTCCCAAGGCCTCTGCTTACCCCAGGTTTGAGTGTAACAGAGCAGAGAGACAGACAGACAGACAGGAAAATGGAGAAGGAGGACAGGAGGGGGAGGAAGAAGATGGGAGGAGGAAGAGGCAGGCAATGGTGTTATATCACTGTAATCCTAGCCCTTGGGAGGCTGATGCAGGAAGATTTCATATTTGAGGCCAGTATGAGCTACATAGTGAAACCCTGTCTCCCGATTTAAAAAAAATTTTTTTTTTTACTTTTTGGTCTTTGTGAGACAGGGTCTCCCTGTAGCCCCAGCTGGCCTAGAATTCCTTATGTAGACCAGGCTGGCCTGGAATTCTCAGTGATCTACCTGCCTCTGCCTCCAAGTGCTGGGATTAAAGGCATGTGTTACCATGCCCACTGGAGAGATGTCTTAGTGAAGAGCACTAGCTGCTCTTGCAGAGGACCCAGGTTTGATTCCCAGCACCCACATGGTCCACAACTGTAACTCTAGTTCCAGAGGATCCCCCCCCCCTTCTTACCTCTCTGGGCACTGCACAACACAGGTGCCCTTACACACATGCAGGCAATAGGAACAATGACATTTTGGAGGGGGCTTTTTGAGACAGGGTCTCCCTGTAGCCCCAGCTGGCCTGGAACTCACTCTGTAGACCAGGCTGGCCTTGAACTCACACAGATCCACCTGCCTCTGCCTCCCACATGCTAGGATTAAAGGCGTGCGCCACCACGCCCGGCTTCGAACAATAAAATGTTTTTAAAAATTTTAAATTTTCAGTTAGAGTCTGGCCAGGTCCCTACTTAAATGTCTGGCCTTGAACTCACACAGATCCACCTGCCTCTGCCTCCCACATGCTAGGATTAAAGGCGTGCGCCACCACGCCCGGCTTCGAACAATAAAATGTTTTTAAAAATTTTAAATTTTCAGTTAGAGTCTGGCCAGGTCCCTACTTAAATGTCTGGCCTTGAACTCACACAGATCCACCTGCCTCTGCCTCCCACATGCTAGGATTAAAGGCGTGCGCCACCACGCCCGGCTTCGAACAATAAAATGTTTTTAAAAATTTTAAATTTTCAGTTAGAGTCTGGCCAGGTCCCTACTTAAATGTCTGGCCTTGAACTCACACAGATCCACCTGCCTCTGCCTCCCACATGCTAGGATTAAAGGCGTGCGCCACCACGCCCGGCTTCGAACAATAAAATGTTTTTAAAAATTTTAAATTTTCAGTTAGAGTCTGGCCAGGTCCCTACTTAAATGTCTGGCCTTGAACTCACACAGATCCACCTGCCTCTGCCTCCCACATGCTAGGATTAAAGGCGTGCGCCACCACGCCCGGCTTCGAACAATAAAATGTTTTTAAAAATTTTAAATTTTCAGTTAGAGTCTGGCCAGGTCCCTACTTAAATGTCTGGCCTTGAACTCACACAGATCCACCTGCCTCTGCCTCCCACATGCTAGGATTAAAGGCGTGCGCCACCACGCCCGGCTTCGAACAATAAAATGTTTTTAAAAATTTTAAATTTTCAGTTAGAGTCTGGCCAGGTCCCTACTTAAATGTCTGCCTTTCTTATCCTGCCTGCTCTTTTGCTTTCTTTCCTTCCTCCCAGCAATCTCTGCCACTTCTTCCCCGACCTCACTTTAGGGCTTTTCTCTCCTTCCTCTTCTCCACCTCCTAAGGCTCCTGAGCTGGAGAAACCCAGGCCTTCCCTCTACTACAGCCCTGGCACTAATCCTGCTTTGAAACTCCCCCACCCCATGTGCTTCCTGATTGGCTAACAACCCAAAGTTAACCAGCTGGACCTGGAACTTGGCAAAGGAGGGCATTACTGGACTTTACCCAGTCCTCTGTTCTTCTCCAGGGACCTGCTCCGAATTGGAGTCACTCTGGCAGGACACCAGAAGAAAATCTTGGCCAGTGTCCAGCATATGAAGTCCCAGGCCAAGCCAGGAACCCCTGGTGGAACAGGAGGACCAGCCCAGCAATACTGACTCCAAGAACTCAATATACCAGGGACATAGCCTCCTCTTCTTCCTGGGGCAGAGAACCCCAAATTCAGCGCCCTATTGGATTGCACTTTGAACCCGTGGGGTGGGGAGTTTGGAATCTTGGAGACACGGGATTTAGGGAGCTGTGCCATATAGGGTGGTAGAAATATCAGGTGCCCTCCAGGCACAGAAACCCCAAAATCCAGGATGAGCCTTTTCCTCAAGACTGAGAAAGGAAGCACTCATAATCTCCCATGTTCCCAGAGGGCTCTTCAAGTACTCCCCATGTCCCTGGAGGGCTCCCCAAGTATTCTCTCCACCTCAATGGGCGTGTCCTTGCAGACCAAAGAGAGGGTGACCAGCCTGCCAGCTCGGTAGTGGACACCATTGTCCCAGGAGGCAGGAAGAGGTATCAGGACCCAGTGGTGTAACCATTGGGCTTTGATGCCCCAACTGCTGTCACCACCAAATGCAATCATTTTTCCCTTGTAAATGTCCCTCCCTTCATCTGCCTTCATATTGAAGGTTCTGAATTTTACTATTTTTGTTTTTGATCTTATTTTTCCTCCTTCCTCCCTCCCCCCTTTTTTTTTCTACCACCCCTTGTCCAAATTTTGTGTGTTGCAGTGCACCTGTTTCCATCGTCTGCTGTTGGAAGCAGGGACCATGGATATGTCTGTTTACAGAATAGTGCCTTGGAAATGCCACAACCCCAAACAGTTCCTTTCTTCTTCCCTCCCCTTCAAGCACTCCCAAGCTGTGTCCATGTGTAGGGGAGGGGGCCAGAGAGTAAAAGGGGCAGGGGTGGTAGTTTCAACAGAGGCAGACACCGGTGCTTGGAGGGGGTTCTTAAATTATATTTAAAAATAAACATTTTTTATAAATAAAATAGAATATCCTAGTATTGTGGGTGATTGGGAGCAGAGATGGAATAGATTTCTGATAACATTAGTGAAGAGGGGAGGAGGTCTGGGTTTGGAGGGTCGAGGGAGAGGTGGGACCCTGTGTGTGTGTGTGTTTTGGGTGCTGGGTTCCCAGCCCCAGGCCGTTGTGTTTGGGTTGGTGGGTGGTGAGTCATTGGCAGGTGGTGCTAAGTGCTCCAGCTGCCTCTGCCAAAAGCCTGGGGCACCTCCGGGTGAGGCTGCCCCCTTCCACCCCTCCTCTGGCTCCTTATCCCTGGAAGGGGGTTGTGTGAGGGAGAGCAAGCCTGTAACCCATAGCCCTCCCCTGCAGCCCCCTTAAAAGGAGGGTCCGTAGGTGCATGTGGGAGGTCTGGTAAGATGTCCACACATGTGGGCCAGATGTCAACATCTGGGGTTGGTTTAATGGTAACCGTGGAGAGTTGCATTGGCTGTGGGGGAAGGAGAAGGCCCAGGGAGTGGCTGGGGAAGGGGCTCCTGTGTGTTCAGATATGCCAGAGAGCTGGGGACAATCCTCTCACTCAGACAGGTTCTTCTGGCCTCTCAGGAAGGGGAGGGAGAAGCACTCTGGTGTGTCTGCTACTAACGCTCACTCCCAGACCAGGAGGAGAGGATGGGGTCCTGCCTCACCCCAACCCCATTTTTTCCTTGTATCTTCTCAGCTTCCTCCTTTTCTCCCAGGTACGATCTCCCACTGGGACATGCAGTAGAGGGCAGGTTTAGAGAAGGGCTAGCCTAATGTACCATAGTGTGCTGTCGCCCCCTGCTGTCGTCTAGGGTTAGTGCAGGACCTCAACCCAAGGAGCCCCAAGGCAGTGTTCTCTGTGATTTCCTATCCTATGGGCCTCTTTGGAATTCCTAATACTTTTCCTTTCGTGTGTGTGTGTGTGTGTGTGTGTGTGTGTGTTGGAGGCGTTGCATATGTGTGCATGTGTGTGGAGACCAGAAGACAGCACTAAGCACTGCCTTTTTGTTTTTTTATTTATGTGTATGTGGAGGGCGGGTAGATGTGTGCATGTGTGTACTGGTGTCCATAGAGGTCAGAAGAGGATGTCAGATCCCCTGGGGCTGGAGTTACGGGTACTTAGGAGCTGCCTGACATGGGTGCTGGGAACCAAACTCTGGTCCTCTGTAAGGGTGGCAAGTACTCTTAACTGCTGAGCCACCTCCTGGCACCCTGTGGTTTTGCACGTGCGTGCGTGTGTGCATGAGTGTGTGCGTGTGCGTGTGTGTGTGTGTGTGTGTGTGTGTGTGTGTGAGAGAGAGAGAGAGAGAGAGAGAGAGAGAGAGAGAGAGAGAGAGAGATAGTCACTCGTCTGAAGCTTGCCAAGTAGGCGAGGCTGGATGGCTGTGAGCCCCAGGGGCCGCCCATCTCTGTCCGGCTCTAGGATTGCAAGGCCACACCACTACACCCAGCTTTCAGTTTCTTTTTTCTTTTTTCTTTTTTTTTTTTTTTTTTTTAACTGGTTCTGCTGGTGGAACTCAGGTTCTAGTGTCTGTTTACTGACTGAACATATCAAACTCCTCCCCTCTGATTTTTAAGACTTGGGCTTCATAGCCCAGGCCAGCCTGGAACTCACAATCCTCCTGCCTCAGCTTCTGGAATACTGGGATTGCAGGCATGTACCACACTTTGTCCTTTGTTTCCTCTCTTCCTTAGCAACATGTTTAACATCTTTGAGGGGGTGGGGGGGACTCAGTACTGCAGAGGAAGGAGAGCAGCCATTCAGGGGACCTGGCCAACTCAGACATCTAGCCTAGACAAGGTGACCTTCGGAGAGCTGCCATGGTGAAGGGTGATGAAGGCTCTGCTGCCTGGCCTCCATCTTTGCAGCATTCTGTTCCCTTGGCAGAATGCTACGAAGCTGGAGTCCAGACAGCAGAGCAGGCTCAAGGCAGGTGGCAGCCCAGCACAGCCTGGCCCAGAAGGTGTGCTGTACCCTCCTTTGTAAGGATATTTCTTCCTTCCCCACTAAGGGAGGGAAAATATGCTTGGACAAGGGATAACTCTCCTTGGGCTCTTTCTGCACCCACAATGGATTCACTCACTTCAGGGGTCTCTGAAGGTCTGGATATCTCAGAAGACAGTAGTAATGCCTCTCCAGGGACCGGGTCCTGCTTGCCTAGATATTCCCAGGCCTAAGCCTTCCCTGCTCCCTGTTCCTACCCCTCCCACTGCCTAGCTGGCTCTCTTTTGTTAGAGCCCAGACTCTTCCCCTTGGAGTAACCTAGAAGGAGACCCAGCCTCATATCTTGCCCTCCTCCTGGTGGGTATTTCTACCCGAGTGGTGGTCAGAACTCCCCAAACAGTAACTCCATCCACAGTTCCCATAGCAACCAACTTTCCAGTCTCTTTGGAGAAATGGAAGGGTAGGGCCCTCTATTTGTACCCCAGTTAGGAATGTGAGACTTCTCAGAATGGCCTTACTTCTCCCCCAGTGGAGGAACTCAGAGACCATGTCCTGAAGAGCCTGGGTTCTTAGGCAATCCCTTGCACTTGGGAGGCTGAAGCAGGGATATAGTGAGTTCTAGACCAGCTAGGGCTACAGAGCAAGCTTGGAAGTGGCTTAAAAAAGAACTGGGGGATGGGGGATGGAGTTGAAGACTCAGCAGGCAAAGGCACTGCCACCAAACCCAATGGGCGACCTGAGTTTGATCTTCAGGACCCACATGGCTCAAAGGGAGAAACTGCTCCTACAAATTGTCCTCTGACCTCCATGTATGGACTGTGGTGTGTATATGCACACACATACCTACACACAAACACACACATAGTAAAATTACAAATTAAAAAACTGGGGAGATAGCTCAGTTGTAAAGTACTTGCTACATAAGATGAGAACCCGAGTTTGATCCCCAGAGCCCACATAAAAAGTCTGATACAGCGGTACACATTGTAGCCCAGGGATGGTGAAACAGGAGGTAGAGACAGGTGCACCCGTGGAAGCTGGCTGGCCTGGTAGCCTAGCCTGCTTGACAGAATTCCAGGCCAGTAAGACACCCTATGTCAAACAAAAAGGACAAGGGGCCTGAGGTTGTCCTCTGACCCCTCAAGCATGTGTGTGCCCATGCAAGTATGTATGTACCTGTTGAATAGCAATTTCCTTCTAGTTAATACATTCCATCTTGAAGGGAGCAATAAGACTCCCAAGTGCTAAAGGAAGGTGAACATTCCATTCTTCAGGGAACCTTGTCAAGCTCAGGAAGATCTAAAAGGAGGCTCTTTATGATAAGAGTAAACAACTCAGGAGGTTTAGGCAGTCCCTGAAACTGACCCTCCTTCCCATGCAGTAGGGACTGCTCAGAGACTCTCAGACAAGCCAGGTTACCTGGAAGAGGCCCAGACTGGCAGAGCTGTCTGGAAGAAATGCTCCCCAACCTACAGAGCTCACTGCAAGTTGTGCAGTAAGCTCCAGGTTTCCAGCTTTCGTGGGCTATCGCAGCTGAGTTGGAGTCATCTCTGCTCCTGTAACCTCTCACCCATACTCCTGTAAGTCATCCCAAGAAGCTCACTGGTTTACCATGTTGGACATTAGTGCATCCTTACTTGGTACATTGTTGGTTCCCTATGTAGGATGAGTAGACATTTGTTCATGTCTCCCCGAGAACAATGTCCCACAGCAGCACTGCACACATGCTCTAAAGAGCAAACTCTGTGGTAAAGAAGATGTGCTACTGGAGCTGGGGAAGTGGCTCACTCAGTTGGTGGAGTGCTTGACTAGCATCCATGAGCCCTCATGTCTACCCTGTTAGGATGACAGGCCTGTGTTACCGTGTTGGCCTGGTAACACAGGCCTGTCATCCTAACAGATGGAGGCAGGAAGATCAGAAGTTCAAGGTCATCCTTAGCTATATAATGAGTTTAGGCTGCCCTGGGCTACATGAGACATTGTTTCAAACAAACAACTGCAAAACTGCAAGGTCAGAGTTTTCTCTCCTATTTCACGGTGGTCTGAGGCCATAGCTCATTCTTCCTTCCAGAAGCTTCCCTCCATGCCCATTCCACTTTTTCCATTGATAGTACCTTGCCAGAGTTGAATGGATCACCTGACTGTGGCTTTCTTTTATTGACATCCTGTTTCCTGAGACCTAAGACTCCCTCCCCTGACACTCCCTCCGCTGACACTCCCTCCCCAACCCCCAGGGTCCCTACACACTGGTCTCCTCCTGTTTCTTCTCATCTCCCAAACCCAAATGCCTCCACCATAATCATGGAGAAATTCACAACTCAAAAACTGAATTATGGGGTTCAGTGGTTAAAGGTTTGAATCCCAGCATCAATGTCAGGCTGCTTGCATCTGCCTATAACTCTAGCTTCAGGGTGATCCGACCACCCTCTTCTAGATTTTTCAGGACATCCACACTCACATACATATATACATACATACATACATACATACATAAAAGCAATAAAAATAAATCTTTAAAAAAGAATTATGGGGCAGTCAGCTGGTTCAATAGGTAAAAGTGTCAGATGCCAAGCCTGAAGACCTGAGTTCCATCCCCAGGACCCACGTGGTAGGAAGAGAGAACCGACCCCACAAGTTGTCATCTGACCTCCATCCAATGCACACACATGTGCACCCCAATAAGAAATGTAAAAAAACTAATTTAAAAAAATAAATTATCTTGCCGGGCATGGTGGCGCACGCCTTTAATCCTAGCACTTGGGAGGCAGAGGCAGGTGGATCTTTGTGAGTTCAAGGCCAGCCTGGTCTACAGAGTGAGTTCCAGGACAGCTGGGACTACAGGGAGATCCTGTCTCAAAAAGACCAAAAAATAAAACTAAAATAAAAATAAATTATCTTTATCTATTTGTTTGAAGACAACTCAGAACTCGGTGGCTTTGAAGGCAGGGTCTGGAACAGTGTCTGAGGAGAAAAGAAAGAAAACCTGTATTGGAGGAGGACTCAACTCCCAAGCTAGGACGTGTGTGGCCCCAGGGTTGGTTCTCACCTAGGTCTTCCAATCCTTCTCTGTTCCGTCTCAGCATCTTCTCCCTAGAGCAGGCAGCGGGGAGCAGATGGGAGAGCGCGGCTTTTGTGTGTGCGAGCCCCCCATCTGCTACCCCATCTACTCTCTCTACCCAGGACTTACCCCCTCCTCATCGTCATAGACCTGGCTGTCCTCCTCCTCCTCGTCATGTAAGCATATACTCTGGGCAGTAAGACCGGGATCAGTACCATTACTAGTGCTCCTGGCAGGATGGCCACGAAGCTGGAAGGTTCTGGTGCAGAAAAGAAACAGGAAGGGGGCCGGGGAGGGCTCAGTGGGTGACACGTTTGTCTGCAAGCTCAGGACCCAGGTTAAAGACCTGCTGTGATGGAGTGTGCCTGTAGTCCTAGCAATGGTGAATGGGAGGCAGAGACAAGTCGATCTCTGGGGCAGCTAGCCTGGGCACTGTGGCAAAGCCCCAGACTAACGAGAGACACTGTCTTTGTGTTTTCTTCCTTCTTTCTTTTCTTTCTCTGTCTCTTTCTCCTTTTTCTCTTTTTCTCTTTCTATTTATTGGGCACACACATGCTGCAGGGCAAATGCAGAGATCAGAGGACAACTTGCAGGAATCAGTTGTTTCCTTTTTTCCACATGGGTCCTGGGGCTCAGACTTGGGTTGTCAGGCCTGTCAGCAAGCACGTTCACCCACTGCGCCAGCTCGCCAGGCCGTACAGCCCATCTTAAACAGGAAGTGGAAGGCAGCTGAGTGTGCATACCCAAGGTTGTCCTCTGACCTCCACAAGCTACTGGGCATGTGTATGGTCACACTCCTTCCCACCCAGGAATACACACACCCACATGTGCACACATACATACATGTAAAAGAAACAGGGCAGATGGAGAGGGCGGGAGTCTGAGGGATATGGGAGGTAGCACTTCCTTTTGGTCTCCAGTTGTTACCCTAAGGGATCTCATCTTCCTAAATCTCTGTGTGTATTTAGTTCTCCTTCCAGTGGACTACCACCCAAGGGACTCAAATGTCCCTACCAGCAGCCTTTCCTGTTTCTAGTCACAACTCCTATAAGCCTTAACAGGGGCCACTCATCCTAAGTCTATTCTGGGTCAGTGTTTCTCTGTCTATTTAAAAATTGTTTCATTTATTTTTATTTCACGTATATGAAGTCTGAAACTCAATTCTCCTGCTTTATCCTCTTGAAGCACTGTGATTACACATGCGCATCATCACACCCGATTTATACAGTGCTGGAGACTGAACCCAGTACTTTGTGCACACTAGACTAGGCTTGTAACTGAGCCAAACGCTCTAGTATTTCTTGGCCCCAGAAACACTTCCATCAGTCAGATCCCAGTGCTTGTTTGGAAAGCAGATGTCTAGGCCCATGGAACCTGAAGCCAAAGCCCTGACATGTATGTGTTAATTTAGCAATGCCCTTCCAAGGACAGACTTATGGCCAGAGGTACAAGAGAATTCCCATTTCTGGCAGGGAAAAGCAGCAGGTGGTGGAGCGGCAGCAAGTGGGGACAGTACAGAGCGAGGCAGGAAGGAGGGGAGCAGTGGCGGTGGAAAGCTCAGCCAGGTGGATGCATCATGCTAGTAATCCAGCACTCAGAAGGTGGGATGCATCGTGCTAGTAATCCCAGCACTCAGAAGGTGGGATGCATCGTGCTAGTAATCCAGCTCTCAGAAGGTGGAATGCATCATGCTAGTAATCCAGCACTCAGAAGGTGGGATGCATCATGCTAGAAATCCAGCACTCAGAAGGTGGGATGCATTGTGCTAGTAATCCCAGCACTCAGAAGGTGGGATGCATTGTGCTAGTAATCCAGCTCTCAGAAGGCGGAATGCATCATGCTAGTAATCCAGCACTCAGAAGGTGGGATGCNGTTGCATGCCCATAATCCCAGAATTTTAGGAGGCAGAGGCAGGGCTACTTCTGTGAGTTGAGGCCAGCCTTGTCTTCATAGCAAGTTCCAGCCAGCAGGAGCTACATATTTTTAGTGAACCTTTTTCTCAAAAAAGAAAAAAAATATGATAGCGGTTCCAGGATAGGAAAGCGAACAAACCATAGTTTAAAAACCCACATAGTACATCCCTCACCAATCATTGTAAAATGTTTGGTGTACAAGCGTGGAGATCTGAGTTTGATCTCACCTGAGCTTAACCTGTAGAACCTATGTGAAAAAGCTACACCACTGAGAGATGGCTGAGTGGTAAGGGACATACTAGGAGCCAGTATGGTGGCACATGCCTTTAATCCTAGCAGCCTGGGGAGGCAGATGGCAGGCAGATCTCTGTGAGTTCAAGGCAGCCTGGCTTATACAGAATTAGTTCCGGCCAGCTGGGGCTTACAGGGAGACTCCTGTCTTAAAAAGACCCAAAATAAATAAATAAAAATAAAAATAAATAAACTGGGTCAATTCTCCAAGCAACCACTGGTGGCTAACAACTGGTCTGTAACTCCAGTTCCTAATGGATCTAACACCCTTTTCTGACATTCGTGGGCATGCACAATGGGTTGCATCTTGTGTAACATGATGCATATGCCAAAACCTCCATAGGACATAAAATAAAAATAATTAAAAACCATTTTTGGTCTTTTGAATCAGGGTCTCCCTGTAGTTGCTGGAACTCATATGAGTGACCATGGTGGCCCAAAAGGTGAATTCAAAGAGATCTTCTTGCCTCTGCTCCTGATGCTGGGACTAAAAGCTATATGCCACTATGCCCAGCCACAAAATAAAACTTTTTTTTAAAAAAAAAAAAATCTTTTTTTTGAGACAGGATCTCTCTTACAGCCCCAGCTGGCCTGGAACTCACTCTGTAGACCATGGGCTGCCTTTAAACTTCACAGAGATCCGCCTGCCTCTACCCCAAGTCTAGGATTAAAGGCAGAGTGCGCCACCACACCCAGCTATAAAATACTTTCTTAAAAAGGCTATATACCAAGTGTGAATGTTCTATCTCAAAAAAGAGCAAGATGGATGGCATCTGAGGAAAACAACACCCGGTTGACCTTCTGGCTCCACGCATATGTATCACACACACACCCACACACACACACACACACAACACCCACACACGGAATGTAACAGGTTAAGCATCTCTCCAAGCCCAAGGGTAGCAGGTTACAGCCAGACCCCAGTAGCTGCTGTTTCCTCCCCCGGGGTCCAGCCTGTGGCCAGGCATTTCCTGCACTGTGAATATCCTCCCAGGACCTGCTCACACCTTTCTGTCCTTGCAGACAGCCCATGTCTACAGAACTCCCGTCACAATGATGGCCGGTGTCAGGAGCAAGGGGCCAACTTCATATGTCACTGTGACCTTGGTTGTGGAGAACTCTGCAAAGAGCCTGAGGACATCATCCCACCCCGAAAAAAGCCAGGTGACAGCCACATCCTAGGCTTGTATCCCACTGGTCATTCTAATTTGATTTTGTTTCTATGCAAAACACTGACCAAAGACAACCCGGGGAGGAAAGGGTATAGTTCATCTTACACTTTCAAGGGCACAGTCTGTCTTTGGAGGGAAGTCAGCAGAGTTTGTGGCAGGAGCTTGAAGCAGAATCTTTAGAGGAAACTGTTCACTTGGCTTGCTTCCCCCAGCTCACTGAGCTATCTTTCTTATATATACCAGGCCCACCTACCTCGGGATCACCTACACCTGAGCTGGGCCTGCCTATATCAATTAAGAATAATGCCCTGCAGATTTGGTCACAGGCCAGTCTGATAGAAAGGAAATTCTTCTTAACTGAGAGTTCCCTCTCCCATGGTGTCTCTAGTTCTTTGTATCAAGTTGACCAAAAACTAACCATCAAGCGCCATTGTCACAGGAATTACTTCTACTATGTTCCTTTAATTGTTATCATATTATATGTATGTTATATATCACAGATATGATAAGCATGATATTTATATATATAATTTATACCAATGTATAATTAATCTATTCACAATAGGCATTTTACATTAGGTTATATGTAATATTACCATTAGGGTGACAGTATGTTATTATATATATGCATATGTGTAATATATACATATATACATTTTTTTTTTTTTTTTTTTTTTTTTTTTTTTTTTTTTTTTTTTTTGTGTGTGTATATATATATAGTGTATAATATAGCTGGGCCTGGTAGTGCACACCTTTATCCTAGTACTTACGATCAGGAAACAGGGTGGATTCTCTGTGAATTCAGCCCAGCTCCTGTTGTTCTTACATTAATAGTTTTAGGCCAGCCATGGCTACATAGGTAGACCCTTTTTCAAAAAGACCAAAGGTAAAAAAAATAAAAAATAAATGTGTATGGTAGTTAAAGTAGTAAATATTATATTAATTATGATATACATTTTTAGACTAAATTGGTATTTAGTATATAGATTATATAATATATTCTATGTAACAATACATATTTGAGGGGGTTACATTGATGATAGATTGATTACAGGTGGCAGTCAGAAGACAACTAGCAGGAGTCATCTCTCTTATTTCACTATGTGGGTCAAACTGAAGTCACCAGGTTTGGTTGCAAAGCACCTTAACCCACTGACAGTCATTCACTGAGCCACTTATATTTATATTTTGTTTATTATTATAACATGTGTGATAGTAAAACATGACAGCACATGCATATAATCCTGGCACTTTGGAAGTGAAGAGAATCAGTTCAATTAATCATCTTTTTAGTTATATAATGAGTTTTAGACCAGCCATGAAACTCTATCTAAAAAACACTCTTATAAAAATATATATTAGCTGGGCATTGGGCGCACGCTTTTAAACCTAGACTTTGGAGGCAGGAGACAGGTGGATCTTGGTGAGATTCAAGGCCAGCCTTGGTCTACAGAGAGAATCCCAGGACACTGGGCTCAGGGAGACCCTTGTCTCAGAAGACAAAAGTGTACTTATATTATTATATATTATTTATATTATAATATATATATATATATATATATAATATAAGTAATGGATTGTTGCTAGGCACGTGGCCACGCCTTTAATCTCTAACACTTGGTATGGCAGACACTGGGCAGAACTCGTTGAGTTCAGGTCAGCCTTGGCTACAGAGCAAGTTCCAGACAGCCGGGTTGGCAGCGAGACCCTCTCCTCAAAAAGAGATATAGATTATATATATATAAGATATTTAATATATATATATATATAACAGGTATAATAATATAACATTATTATATAATAGGGTTTATGTCACAGGATTATCCCTAGCAACAAGTAGGACAAGAGTCCTCAACCAGCCCTTGAACCCATCTCTCTGAACTCTAGCTCTTTTTGAGTGTGCATATATGTGTGTCTGCAGGCACATATTCACATGTGTGGAGGTCAGAGGACAGCCTCTAGTGGTTTTCCTTAGGCACCTACTTTTTTCTTGTTTGTTTTGGGGGTTTTTTTTGAGAGCCTCTCACAGACCTGGAACTGAGCACATTATGCTAGGCTGGATGGCCAGTGAGCCCCAGATATTTGCCACTCTCCACTTCCCCAGCACGGGGGCTGCAAGCGTACACCACCATGACCAGGTTTTTATGTGAATTCTGGGAATCACTCAGGTCCTTGTGTGCATGGTGAGCACTTTGTGCACTGAGTTATTTCCCCCGTCCTTCCACTTCTTGTTTCTTTGTTTTTATTTGTTTGAGACAAATAAAATGAGGTCTCATACAGCCCAGCCTCAACTCATTCTGTAACTGAAAATGGCCTTGAACTTCTGATCCTCGGCTTCACCTTCTGAGTGCTGGATTACTAGCACAATTGTATATATGTATATATACAGGGGGTAGTAACAGGAGTGCAGATAGGAGAGGGGATCTAAATACAATCAAAATACATTACATACATTTCCCAAAAATTCAGTTCAAAATGAAAAGGGCCAAAACACAGAAGAGAAATATCCAAGAAATGTATCTAATGAAGGCTGTGACCGGTAGCCGCAGAGACGAAACTTGATAGTGATGCTTGTGCATGTCAAGTTGGCATTCTGGTGTATGAAGTGTGTGCTCCCAGGGATCCATGTGAAGTATGAATAGGGATGGTGTTTTACAGCTAAATTTTCAGTTTAACTCAGCAACATTAAAAATGTATATGCCTTTATATGAACCATCCAGCCTCTAGGCATCTCTTCTACAAAATATCTATAGAAAAAGTCTGTTATTGGGGGGGACTATTGGATAAATTATTATCTCTGAACTATGGGATATCACAAAGAAAAAGTAGGGACTAAGATTGGAGCTCTGAGGTGGATGCCCTTCACTAACGTGCCCGAGTCCCTGGATTTCATCTGTGCACATACTGCAGTGGTGTGCACCTGTGGACAGAGCAGAATTCTTTTACTATTTATACTCATAGGGGAATTGCATATTGTGATATCTTAAAGGAGTAATTTAAGATACGTAAATTAATCATTTAGGAGTAAAAGCCCAAGTCTGGGGGGCAGGTAAGGGTGTATTCCAGTGATGGAATTTTTGACTAGCATCCTTGAAACACTGGATTTGATCCCTAATGCCAACCCCTAAAGTTTTGTAAGTGATAAAATCCAAGGCAGGAGAGGGTCACACCAAGGTGATCATCTTTGGGCGGGATGATAGAGAGAAGTAGCAAGAACTGGGACTTTCATGCTCTCTTTACAAGTTTTTAAAATTTGTTTTTCTTTTATGTGTATGAGTGGGTTTTTTTTTTTTTTTTGGTCTTTTTGAGACAGGGTCTCCCTGTAGCCCCAGCTGTCCTGGGATTCTCTCTGTAGACCAGGCTGGCCTTGAACTCACAAAGATCCACCTGTCTCTGCCTCCCAAGTGCTAGGGTTAAAGGCGTGCGCCACCATGCCCAGCTAATATATATTTTTATAAGAGTGTTTTTTAGATAGAGTTTCATGGCTGGTCTAAAACTCATTATATAACTAAAGATGATCTTGAACTGATTCTCTTCACTTCCAAAGTGCCAGGATTATATGCATGTGCTGTCATGTTTTACTATCACACATGTTATATAATAAACAAAATATAATATAGTGGCCAGTGAGATGGCTCAGTGGGTTAAGGTGCTTGCCACCAAGCCTGGTGACTTCAGTTTGACCCACATAGTGAAATAAGAGAGATGACTCCTGCTAGTTGTCTTCTGACTGCCACCTGTAATCAATCTATCATCAATGTAACCCCCTCAAATATGTATTGTTACATAGAATATATTATATAATCTATACTATATTACCATGTTATCTAAAATGTATATCATATTAATATAATTTCTACTTTATACTATACATTTTATTTTTTTATTTTTATTTCCTTTGGTCTTTTTGAAACAGGGTCTTCCCATAGTCCCAGCTGGCCTAGAACTCATTATGTAGACCAGGCTGGGCTTGAATTCACAGAGATCCACCTGTTTCTGCCTCGTAAGTACTAGGATTAAAGATGTGCACTACCAGGCCCAGCTATATTATACACTATATATATATACTAATAATTATACATAATATACCCAAATACTTATATAAGCTATGTATGCATATGTAATTGTATATATTACACATATGCATATATATTATATACATAGCATGTCACCTATGGTATATTACATATACTATGTAAAATGCTTTGTGATAGATTAATAATATATTGTATATTATATATATCAATATCATGCTTATCATATCTGTGATATATAACATACATTATAATATGTATTAACATTAGGCATGTAGAGTAATTCTGTGACAATGGCCTTGATGGTTAGTTTTTGTCAACTTGGCACAAACTAGAGACACCTGGGAAGAGGGACTCTCAGTTAAGGAATTTCCTTTCTATCAGACTGGCCTGTGGCCAAGTCTGTGGGGCATTTTCTTAATTGATATAGGCAGGCCCAGCTCAGGTGTAGGTGATCCCGAGGTAGGTGGGCCTGGTATATATAAGAAAGATAGCTCAGTGAGCTGGGGGAAGCAAGCCAAGTGAACAGTGTTCCTCTAAGATTTCTGCTTCAGCTCCTGCCACCAACTTCCTGCCTGACTTCCCTCAAAGACAGACTGTGCCTTGAAAGTGTAAGATGAACTATACCCTTTCCTCCCCGGGTTGTCTTTGGTCAGTGTTTTGCATAGAAACAAAATCAAATTAGAATGACCAGTGGGATACAAGCCTAGGATGTGGCTGTCACCTGGCTTTTTTCGGGGTGGGATGATGTCCTCAGGCTCTTTGCAGAGTTCTCCACAACCAAGGTCACAGTGACATATGAAGTTGGCCCCTTGCTCCTGACACCGGCCATCATTGTGACGGGAGTTCTGTAGACATGGGCTGTCTGCAAGGACAGAAAGGTGTGAGCAGGTCCTGGGAGGATATTCACAGTGCAGGAAATGCCTGGCCACAGGCTGGACCCCGGGGGAGGAAACAGCAGCTACTGGGGTCTGGCTGTAACCTGCTACCCTTGGGCTTGGAGAGATGCTTAACCTGTTACATTCCGTGTGTGTGTGTGTGTGTGTGTGTGTGTGTGTGTGTGTGTGTACATATGCGTGGAGGCCAGAGGTCAACCTAGGGTGTTGTTCCTCAGATGCCATCCATCTTGCTCTTTTTTGAGATAGAACATTCACACTTGGTATATAGCCTTTTTAAGAAAGTATTTTATAGCTGGGTGTGGTGGCGCACGCCTTTAATCCTAGAACTTGGGAGGTAGAGGCAGGCGGATCTCTGTGAGTTCAAGGCCAGCCTGGTCTACAGAGTGAGTTCCAGGCCAGCTGGGGCTGTAGAGAGATCCTGTCTCAAAAAAAAAAAAGACCCTAACCCCCCCCCCAAAAAAAAAAGTATTTGATTACTGGGTATGGTGATGCATGGCTTTAGTCCCAGCACTCAGGAGACAGAGGCAAGAAGATCTCTTTGAGTTCACGGCCAGCCTGGTCTACATAGTGAGTTCCAGGCCAGCTACAGGGAGACTGTCTCAAAAAGACCAAAAATGGTTTTTAATTATTTTTATTTTATGTCTATGAGTGTTTTGCTTGCATGTACACAAGTGCACCACATGTGTGCAATGCCCACAGATGTCAGAAAAGGGTGTTAGATCCCTTGGAACTGGAGTTACAGACAGTTGTTGGCCACCACGTGGTTGCTGGAAATTGAACCCAGGTTTATTTATTTATTTATTTATTTATTTATTTATTTTGGTCTTTTTAAGACAGGGTCTCCCTGTAGCCCCAGCTGGCCTGGAACTAATTCTGTAGACCAGGCTGGCCTTGAACTCACAGAGATCTGCCTGCCTCTGCCTCCCAGGTGCTAGGATTAAAGGCATGTGCCACCATACTGGGCTCCTAGTATGTCCTTAACCACTCAGCCATCTCTCCAGCCCTGGTGTAGCTTTTTCACATAGGTTCTACAGGTTAAGCTCAGGTGAGATCAAACTCAGATCTCCACGCTTGTACACCAAACATTTTACACTTTACCAAATGGGTTGTCTTTCCTATCCTGGAACCCTATCTATTTTTTTTTCTTTTTTGAGAAAAGGTCTCACTATGTATCCCTGGCTGGCCTGGAACTTGCTGTGTAGACCAGGCTGGCCTCAAACTCACAGAAGTCTGCCTGCCTCTGCCTCCTAAAATTCTGGGATTATGGGCATGCACCACCTCTCCCAGCTGGAAGCCCATTTTCATTGCCATGCTTGCTACTAGATAAGAATTAAAGGTGATCCTGATGCAGGGCTCTGCAGAAGGTGATAGATGCTTAGCAACGCAGGGTCCTTTTCCTTCACTCCTTCATAAAATGGAAGGCACAGACTTTCTGACACCAAGCAGGAGTCCCACCCAAGCAGAGAACAGGGAGGAGAGAAAGGGAACCAGAGGAAGCAAGGCTCACCCTGGAAGCAGCCTTGGGTGAAGTTGCCCACAGTGCGAGTCTCCCCAGCTCTGCAACTATGGGGCTCACATAGTAGGATTCCCTGGCTTGCACAGGTACAGTGTTGAGAACAGTCCTTAGTTACAAAGCTGTGACCCAGCTAAAAAAGGAAAAGAGGGGAGGACAAGTTCTAGATTCATCTCAGATCTGGCTCTCTATATGCCTGGACTCCCAAGGCTTCCCACGGCTGTCTGGACCTTGTAGTAGACACCATTGGTGGTGCAGCCACACTGTGTCACTGGGAGGCTCTCAGTGTCACTGTAGATATAGCCTGGGAGGCTGGCACAACCTTCCACACAGGGGCCCTCACAGATCTTGGGGGTCACAAATTTGGCACAGGATGCTGGGCAAGGTGTCATGCAGCTCTGGTACATAGTATTGGCTGGACAGGTCATGGCTGCAGACAGAGGTACAGAAGCATAGTTAGGAGCTGGCTGGCTTTGTGGCCAAACAGATAAAGGGACTATGGGTCCCAAAACAGAAAGAACAGATACAGGGTCATCCAACAGAATACAGAGTTGCCTGTAGACAGGGAAGCCAGGACGACCAGGCTAGTTCTGCTGGAAAAATTGTGTCTGGGTCATGAGAACACAGGAAGGAAACAGATGGGCACAGACGGGCAGTAGGAGGGTGGGTACATGGCTGTTGTCCCAGCACTCAGAAGGCTGGAGAGGAGGATCGCCATGAGTTTGAGGACAATAAGGCCAGCTTGGACTACACAGTGAGACTCTGTCTCAAAAACAAAAACAAAAACAGAGAGCTGAGCACTGGATATCTATCTCAGTGGGTAAAGTGCTTGCTGCCCCTGCATGAGGATCTGAGTTTGTTTCTCAGAACTCACATAAAAAGCCAGATACTGTGACAAGCAGTCATAATCTCAGCTCTGGGGACGTAGAGATCTGCAGGTGCCTGGGGCTCGCCAGGCAGCCAGACTAACTTAATCATTGGGTTCTAGATCCTAGTGAGAGATCCTGTCTCAAAAACACAAGGTGGCAGAGTGAGACGGCTCAATGAGTAAATGCTTGCAGCCAGCCTGATGATTCAAGTTCCATCCCTGGGACCCACATGGTGGAAGAAAAGAACTTCCATAAATTATCCCCTGACCTACACATGAATCATGGCACATACATGTACAAATATATACAAAAATACACAATAAATTAATGTAAACCTCCTCCAAAAACAAACAAAACAAGGTGAATGGCTCCTGTTCCCTGGCCTCCGCATGTACACACGTGTGCTCCTACAAAATCATCAGCATATACATACAAAGAAAACACATTAACAGAAAAGATGGGCAGAGAGGAGGTGGAATAGGATTGAACAGCTGGGGAGAGAAGGCTCTTAGGAGGGGCCAGATCAGGGTTTGGGCTGCCTTGAACTTGGGACAGAAGAACAAGACTAAAAGCTCACGTGAAGGTAGTGGTGGGAACAGTAGAGCAGAGACCGCAATGCCAGAGGAGCCAGGGCCTCACCACAGTGTGTCTGGTCCCGCCAGCCAGTTATGTTGGCACCTGTCTCCTGGCAAATGATGGCATACCCACTCAAGCCCCGGCAGCACAATTCTTCTTCTTCTTTGGGGTCCAAACCAGTGCACATGTCAGACATACAGTGCCTGGGGTAGAAAGGGAAGGGTGGGGGAGGTGCTGTTAGAGAAGGGGAGGCAAGGAGACCCAGCAATGCTGAAAAGGGCTGGAGGGAGGGAAGCCAGGGACACAGTTCAGTTAGCAAAGTGCTTGCCTTCAAAGAGTAAGGGCCTGATTTTGATGCCCAATATCCACATTAAAAAATGCTGAGTGTAGTAATGTGTAATACTAATGCTATGGAGAGGGAGACAGAAGGGTCTCTGGGGCTCCCTGGCCAGCCAGTTTAGCTTAATTGGGAGCCCATGTCCCAGTTAGAGACCTTGTCTCAAAAAATAAGGCAGGGGAGAGGGCTCAGTGGGTAAAAGCACTTGCTGCTCAAGTATGAAGATCTGAATTTGAATATCCCCACATCTGCAACTCCAGCTCTGTGGTGGGCGAAGATAGAAGAATCATTAGGTTTCACTGTCCATCAATCTAGCCAGAAAACAGCTCCAAGTCCAGCATGGCCTCCACGAACATGAATACAAACGCACTGACCAAATGTGTGCATGAGCACATGTGCCCACGTAGATACAAAATCCCCCAACAGTAAATAAATAAACCTGAGAATGTGGCTCAGTTGGTAGAGTGCCTGCCTAGCATGTATAAGCCCTGGGTCCAATCCAGCACTCTATATATCAGGTGTGGTGGTATATGCTATAGTCCCAGCACTTGGGAGATAGAATCAGAATCAGGAGTTCAAGGTCATCCTTAGATATATAGTAAGTTTGAGGCCAGGCTGAGCTACATGAGACCATGTCATAAAATAAATACAATAAATTAAAAATATATAAATATGGAAAAAAGGGAGAGCTGGGTGGTGGTGCATGTCTTTGGATCCAGGTTAACCTAATCTACATAGTGATTTCCAGGCCAGTCAGGCTACAGAGTGAGACCCTGTCTCAAAAGAAAGAGGGAGTAGGAGGGAGGGCCTGGAATCCCACACAGAAAGACAGCAGCAGGCTGGAGGTATACAGCTCAGTGGTAGGGAATATGATTGCAGAAAGACAGCAGGAGGAGTGGAGGAGGGTCAGCAGGAAAAGAAGTCAGAGAGAAAAGCCAAGTCAAGAAGAGGTGGAGGTGGTCAAAGAGGAGACATTGTGACAGGGATCTGGAATGTGCTTGCACGTCCTGGGCCAGTGACTCACTGCTCGAAGGGCTCTGGAGCTATGGTCTGGTGACAGGCAGCGAAGGGGCCCTGGGGCTCCACCAGCACCCTGCAGGCCTTGGTGCTGCTGATGAGTGCCCGCTGCTCTGGGCTGCATTCTGAGGGGAAAAGGTCAGATTCTTTCTTTTCTCCCTCTTCTTCCTCTTGTAGGTCCCTGGAATAGAGATGGCAGAAGATGAGAGAGGCTGTGGAGGAAAGTCAAGTTGTGGAAGAATGCTAAGTCTGGGGAAAGATTAAGGGAAGGACATGGGGATTTCCAACCAGCAGATGTTCACATTGGTCAGTAAGAGACCAAGTGACAGAAGGTGTCTCTGTGTGCTGAAAAGCAGAGGGTAAAGGCTGTATAAAGAGACTGAGAGCTAGCTCAGCAGTAGAGCACCTGTAGAGAACATACCAACGAGGAGTTAGAGGCAGAGTTTAGCAGTAGACGGCTTGTCTAGAATCTCCCAGAGAGGGGCTAGGAGTGTGGGACGGTGGGAAAGCACATGACCATAATTCCCAGTAAGGAGTAAAGAATATGGCTCAGTGGTAAGAAGTCCTAGGTTCGACCCTCAGCCCCTCCAGTAAAGAGACGTTTGCCCATCTCCCCAGTCCCCAGCCCTCACCTCGGGAAGTGGAAGAGCCTGTCTGCCACTTTCACCTCCCAACTGTTGCCAAAGGCATTGAGGTTTGAGGTGATCAAGCCATTGGGCAACATCAAATCATTGTCCCGGTTCTCGTCGTAGTTTCCGCACAAGCCCTGTATCAGCGCACGGTATGTGGTGGGCAGGGAGATCACTGCAAGAAGAAGGAGGTGTCCTGGGATGAGTCCCTCAGCTCTGCCCTCCCCACCGTATTCTGGATCCCCCTCTCAAACTGGGAGACCTGCTCCCAGCCTAAGGAACAACTACTCTCCCCATGGTTTGCTTGTTTGAGCTGTCCTCCATCCCAGAAATGGGGCTTTTATTTTTTCTGTTTCTTGTTTGCTTTTGATTGTCTCATTTTTGAGAGAAGGTATTATGTAGCCCAGGCTAGCCCCAAACTCCTCATCCTCCTGTGCTGGGATTAATGGTATGATCCACCACACTCTGTACTATTGTTTTTTGGTTTGGGTTTGATTGGGTGTCTTTGAGACTATACCTCACTACGTAGTTCTGGCAAGCCTGGAACACCCTGTGTAGACCAAGTTGGCCTCGAGAATTCATGAGCGAGCCTCCTGCTCTCTGCCTCTTGGGTGCTGGCTTGTAACCCTGAGCCACCGCACCTGGCTCACATGTCTGTTCCCTGTCTCAGTTACCTGCATTTTGTTTTCCATCAAAGTCCACCACCATCTCAAAGTCAGTGACGAGATACAGCCGCTGGGCTCGTGTGATGACCCGCAGGTGATTATTTGGGCTGTAGGGGATCACCACCTTTTGATCCTCGACCTTGAGATGGAAGACTACAGCTGCGGGACACGCTGGGTGGGCCCTACCATCTGAGGCTCTTGCCTGAGCATGATCAGTATTTGAGAGACTTTGCTACTCCTAGTGGCAGAGACCTCCTTGACACCAGCTCCTCCTTTGCAAAAAATCAGAAAGACACATGGCTCAGGGGGTGGCTGCTGCCAAGTAAAAGGAATTGAGTTTGATCTCCAGGAACCACATGGTGGAAGGACAGCGCTAACTCCAGCAAGTTGTCCTCTGACCTCTACATGCCACCATGGCACACACACTCTCACACATACACACACTCTGACCTCCCATGCACACCGTGGCACACACACTCTCACACACACACACTCTGACCTCCACATGCCACCGTGGCACACACACTCTCACACATACACGCACTCTGACCTCCACATGCGCACCGTGGCGCACACACTCTCACACTTACACGCACTCTTGACCTCCACATTCTCACCGTGGCACACACACTCTCACACGTACACACACTCTGACCTCCACATGCCACCGTGGCACACACACTCTCACACGTACACACACTCTAAACTCCACATGCCACCGTGGCACACACACTCTCACACATACATACACTCTGACCTCCATATGCACACCGTGGCACACACACTCTCACACATACACACACTCTGACCTCCACATGCCACCGTGGCACACACACTGTCACACACACATACACAAAAACAGCAAGGTTGATGCCCCAGCTTCCTCTTCGCATACACTCAACTCTCCCTCAGTCCCACCCTCTCAGCCTTTTGTTCAATCCCACTGCCCTACTCTACCTTTCTACATGAAGTAACATTGACTCTGACTTCTATACCCAGCTTGCACCCCTGGGAACTTCGTGATAGTGGGCAGCAGCTGGCTTCCCTACCCCTTCAGGCCTGTCCTGCCCCTTACTCACCAAAACCACCAGACCTTCTTGGAGCTGAATTTTAAAGCCATAGACAGCGGTGGTTACTTCAGACAGGACCGGGCTCCCTTTTGGGGATATTTTGTTGCGCCCCTCCACAACAAGGTGCTTAATCCCCTCTGGGAGCTTGTCCACTGTCTTTAGGAGACAGTAGTTCATACGACCCAGGAAACGGTAGCTGAAGCTATCGAACGTGCAGTAATAAGCGTCCCCAAAGATGGCACATTGTTCCAATTCTATCAAGAAGTTTGAGCATGAAGAGGCCCAGCCTAGCCCCTGGTCCCCCAGACTCTCCCCCCATTGTGGTTGTATCTCTCTTGGGCACTGCCCATGATTTTTTAGCCGCTAGCCCACCCTCTCCAACTCCCACCTTCCCCTGTGTCTCCCTTACTGTTGGCAGCACAGTTACTGCTGCCATCATTGCTGTGCTGGCAGTGGGACCCCGAGGGGCAGCTGAAATCCCGGCACTGAATGATTCCTCCCATGCAGGTACAGCTCTGGGTGCAGCCACTGGGGATCCAGCTCTTGCCTGTCTGCAGAAAAATAAGGAGAAAGGAAATAAGGACAGAGGGTCCGTTCTAAGTTGAGGGCTAGCCTCCTGTCTGAGCAGGGCACATCTGCCCTCTACCTGTGGGTTCCAAATCTATTGAATCAACCAACTATGGGAAGAAAATATTTGGAAAAACTTGTATTGTGCTTAGGGGTTTAGCTCAATAGTAGAGTGCCTGCAGAAAATCCCCAAGTGAGGAGTTGGGTGTGGCTCAGTGGCAGAGAGCTTGTCTAGGATCCCCCAGTGAGGGGCTAGGAGCACCGTAGAGCTCCTACTTATCCAGTGAGGGGCTACAGTGTGACTGAGCTGAGTGCCTGCCTAGAATCCCCCAGTGAGGGGCTGGGGGTACAGTTCTGTAGTAGAGCTCACTGGCCTACTATGCATGAGGCCTTAGGTTCCAGAAAAGAATGCATCTGTATTGAATGTATACAGGCTTTTTATGTCACTGCTCCCTAAAAACACAGTAGAACTATTTTTATAACATTAACATAGTCTTATTCATTATAAGCCATATAGAATGATTTAAACTATACAGGTAAATATGCAAGTACTATATCCTTTTATTTATTTAAATTTATTTATTATTTCTCTGTGTGTGCATGTGTTCCTATGTGTATTCATGTGTGTGTTTATACCTATTTGTATGCATGTAGAAGAGGCCATAGAAGAAGCTTGGCTATCATTCCTCAGGAGCCAGCCACCTTGTTCCCTGAAATAGGGTCCCTAATTAGCCTTGAACTTGCCAGTGGGCTTGGCTGGATAGCCATCAAACCCCAGGGATTAACATGTCCCTACCTCTTCAGTGCTGTGATTAAAAATAAATACCACTACACCAGGCTTTTTTAAATTAAAAAAAAATTTTTTTTCACACATGTGGAGGTCAGAGAACAACTTGTGGGAGTCCATTGTCTCCTACGGCCCTGTAGATTCCAGGGATCAAGGTCTGGTCAGGTCATCAGGCTCAGCGGGAGGTGTGCTTACCTGCTGAGCTGTCTCCTTGGCCCATCTTGGCTTTTTCTGCATGGGTTCATGGGATCAAACCAAGCTCCTTATGCTTATAAGGTAAACACACTACTGATTGAACTACCTCCCCAGCCCTTTTCTTTTTTTGTCTTTTTTTGAGACAGGGTCTCCCTGTAGCCCCAGCTATCCTGGAACTCACTACGTGGTCCAAGCTGGCCTTGAACTTACAGAGATCTGCCTGCCTTTGCCTCCCAAGTGCTGGAATTACAGGTATGCACCACCATGCCCAGCTTTATTTATTTCTTAAACATCTTATTATTTTTATTTTATGCGTATGAGTGTATTGCCTGCATGTAAGAAAGTGCACTTATGTCATGTAATAGCCGTGAAAGTCAGAAGAGGGTGTTGGATTCGCCTAGAACTGGAATTATGGACAATTGTTAGCTGCCATGTGGATGCTGGGAATCAAACCCAGGAACCCTCCAAGAGCAGCCAGTACTCCATCTATGAGCCTTGTTTCCAGCACCCCCTTTCTGAGAGCGTACTTGGAGGTTCTAGCGGGGGATCCCAGGCTAGCCTCCTACTGTAGCCCCAGATGATCTTGTACTTCTGCTCTTCCTGCTCCTGTTCCCTGGTGCTGGTATCACAGACATGCCCCGGCACGCCTGCTTACGTGGTGCTGGGGACGGAACCGGGTTTGTGACTCCTATGCAGGCACTCCATTAACTATGCTGCACCCCCAAGCCTATGGTGCCATTTTATACAAAGAGCTCGAGCATCTGTGGATTTGGGTATCCTGGAACCACTCATCCCCATGGGGGAACCCAAGACCTAGTGCAACTGGCCCTCTCTAGAAGACAGTTACAGGTTATTTGAGTCTTGGTGTCTTGTGTCTCTTTTTCTCAAGACATCGTTCTTAGTCTTTTTCAAAGACAGGATCTAATGTAGCTCAGGCTGGCATTAGATTTACTATGCATCTAAAAATTACCTTAAATCTGATCCCCTTGCCTTCATCTCCCAAGTACTGAGATTACAGGTGTGCACCACCACACGTGGCTTCTTCTTGCTATCTTAAATATACTGTTCAGAAGGTCCTACTGGACCTGTTTTATGGATGAGGAAACTGAGGAAACAGAGTTTTCCTGTATAAAAGTCCTGCTTTGTCTACTCTATCTTGGTGCCCTAGCTGTATGTATTCCCTGACACAATCCCCAGTCTATGCAGGCTGGAGGTGTGGCTCAGTTGGAACAGCATGGCATTCTTCTGTCACACACAAAGCCTGGTTCCATCCCCAGAACTACGTAATCCAGATGGTACGGTAGGGAGCCCATCATCCAGTACTTGGAATGTAGAGGCAGGAGACGCAGGACTTTAAGGTCACTCTCAGCTATATAGCAGTTTTCAGACCAGCCTCAGCTACAAGAAACCTTGTCTTAAAAATTTTTTCTTAATTAAAAAACTCAATCCAGGCTTGGCATGGTAGTGTCCTTAATCCCAGCACTTGGGAGGCAAAGGTAGGCAGATCTTCTGAGACTGAGGTCAGCCAGGTCTACAAACTGAGTTCCAGGCCAGCTGGGGCTACAGGAAACCTTTTTAAGACTGTTTTAAAAAGACAAAAAAATTCTGTATCCCGCCAGCCTTCCCATGCTAGAGCCAGCCATACAAGACAGTTCATTCCAGGCTGAGAGACGCAGAGGGAAGGAGAAAGCGGCCCCCCGATTCTCCTTTCCACATCCACTCACCGGGATGATGTCATCCTTGGGGTCTTTGCAGCCACACTGCTCTTTGGGCACACATTTGTCCTTATTGACCACAAAGCCAGAGTCGCAAGCACAGCCCTCCTTGCAGGTGGAGGGGACTTCGGTGCTGGTGCCTGCACAGCGGCCATCCAGGTTGGAGCAGGAAGGAGGACAGGCGGGAATGCATTTGGAGAAGTAGCTGTTATCTGGACACTGTGGAGTTTCAGCTATGGGGTGGACGGAGAGTGGGGTTAGCAGAGAGAACCTGAGGGGGCCCAGGAAGCAGAAGCACAGAACAGCTAGACTGAAGGTCCATCAGAACTTGTTTTCATTATCCATTGAGCAAAACATTTACTGAGCATGGGCCCTGCCCCCCCCACCACCACGAGACGAAGCTACTTTGTACCATTCCTGATTCCTATATCCATGAGCTGCTAGCACCGTCACCTGCCCCAACTCCCACGGCCCCTTTACTGTTGGTGGAGCAGTTACCTTCCCTACTGCCCCAACTCCCACAGCCCCTTTACTGTTGGTGGAGCAGTTACCTCCCCTGTTGATGGAGGTCATGGAGCCACAGCTACTGCTGCCTTCAGCACTTTGTCGGCAGTAAGGCCCTGAGGGGCATTGGAAATTCCGGCACCGAAGGGCCCCTGACTTGCATGTACAGGTCTGGGTACAGCCACTGGAAATCCATGTCTGGCCAGCCTGCAGAAGCCACAGGAAAGCAAAGAGAGGACAGAAAGGCTGGTTCTAGGAGACAGGCTTAGCTTTATGTTGAAGAACTTACGTTTGCCCTCTCTATCTGCACGTTTGAGTCAACCAACTACAGACAGAAAATACTTTTTGAAAAAAATGCCACTAGGGGGCTGTAGAAATATAGTTCATCAGTTAAAAGCACTGGCTGCCTCTTGCAGAGGATCTGTGCTTGGTTCCTAGCATCTACATGGCAGCTAATACTCATAAAAAAACTCCAGTCCCAGGGGATCCAACACCCTCTTCTGGCTTCTCAGGCACTGGATGTAGGTAGTGCACTTACATGGAGGCAAAACACTTATATACATTAAAAATTCCTTTTAAATTGCTACCAGGCTTGTGAGCCTAGTTTAGCCTGACTAGAATACCTAGTGAGGGGTTAGGGGTATGGCTCAATGGTACAGAACTTGCCTAGAATCCCCCACTGAAGGGCTGGGGCATGACTCAGTAGTAGAGCACTTGCCTAGCTTATGTCAGGACCTGAGGAGCCTTTACACTCTCGGGCCAGGCATACAGATGTGAACATCCAGAGAAACAGAAAAAGAGAAAGTGGCCTTCAATACTACTTTCATGTTTGTTTGTTTTTTGACACCATCTCCTTGTAGCCCCAGCTAGCCTAGAACTCATAATGTAGTCCAGGCTGGCCTCGATCTCACAGAGATCTGCCTGCCTCTGCCTGCCCAGTGCTGGGAATACAGCTGTGTGATATCACACTAGCTCCAATACTTCTTTTCTATAAGTTCCTTGTGCATGCATGTGTGTGTGTGTGTGTGTGTGTGTGTGTGTGTGTATATGTGTGTATGTTTATATGAGCGTGGGCACACACACCCATGGAGGTTGGAGGATAGTCACAGGTATTGGTCCTTTCCTCCCACCTTGTATTGAGACAAAGTCAGTCTCTCTCTTTGTCTCTCTGTCTCTATCTCTGGTGGTGGTGGTGTTCGTTGCTTATGTACCACACAACAGTTGGCACTTGAGTTTCTTGGAATTCTCTTGGGTTTGCCTCCCCATTGCTGCAGGATGCTAGGGTTACAGACACAGGCCACTGGACCCAGCTTCCATGGGTTGTAGAGATTCAAACTCAGGCCCTCACATTTGTCAATAAGCTGTTTACTTGCTGACCACTGAGCCATCTCTCCAACCCCTGGATCCCACTAGCCCTAGCCACTCGCCTGGAGGAGGCCACCCCGCTCATCTTTGCAGCTACATTGACTTCTGATCACACATTTGTTATTATCCTGCAGATAGCCAGTTTGACAGACGCAGCCTGCCTTGCAGGTGGAGGAGCCTTTGGAGGTGGTGCCCAAGCACAGTCCATTTGGATCAGAGCAGGAAGGTGGGCAGGAGGGAAGACAGTTTGTGTAGCGGAAGCCAGGTGGACATCTCAAAGCTATGGAGCAGAGGGAAAGAGGAGTTCGTGGAGAGTGCCCAGGCTGGCCAATATGACCAACAAAGTTTGGGGCTTTTTTCCCCTTTTGTTATTCATTCAGCAAACAATTCCTAAGCATGGACTATGTGTCCCCCCAGGGAGCAGAGATCCTTCTTGCCCTTGCTGACCCCCAGCCATGAGCACACCCTCTACCCTTCCCCCTGTGGCTCCTTACAGTTGGGGGCACAGTTACTGCTGCCGTCATTATTGTGCTGGCAGAATGCCCGTACAGGGCATTTGAAGTTCTGGCACTGAATGGCCCCTCTGTTGCAGGCACAGCTCTGGGTACAGTCGCTGGAGATCCAGGTCTTGCCTGGCTGCGGAAGGCACAGGAAGAGAAGGGAAGTGAGGGAGGCAGCCCTGCCTGCTGCCTGAAGGACTTAAATCTGCTGTGGAAAGCAGTGGGTTCTATCCAACAACCATGGCTGAAATTTTTTAAATTTATTTATGTGTATGAATGTACTGTCTGCATGCAGGTTTGTGTTCTGTGTCGTGCAATGCCACAGAGGTCAGAAGAGGGCGTCGGATTCCCCTGGAACTGGAGTTCTCCTGGAATTGGAGTTACAGACAGTTCTCAGCCACCATATAGGTGCTGGGGATTGAACCCAGGTCCTCTGCAAGAGCAGTCAGCACTCTTAACCTCTAGGCCACCTCTCCAACCTGAAAATATTTTTTAAAAGAATTGCAACCGCAGTAATGGGTATAGCTCAGCCTGTCTGCAATCCCCATGAGCAGTAGAGGGATAGTTCAACAGTAGAGCACTTGGCTAGAGTCACCCAGTGAAGAAGGGCTAGGCTTGGCTCAGTGGTGGAGCTCTTGCCTAGCTTATGCCAGAACCTGACCAGCCTTCAACTCCAGGGCCAGCTATACAGAGGGAGCATCATGGGGGGTGACAAAGAGAGAAAAGTGGCACCCAATCCCACTTTAAGAAATCTTTGTTGGGGCTAGGGGAGATGGCTCAGAGGTTAAGAGTGCTTACTGCTCTTGCAGAGGACTTAGAATGGTTTCTAACACCCAAAAAAGACAACTCACAACCATCTGCAACTCTAGTTTCAGAGGATCTGGGACTGTCTGGCCTCTGTAGCCTTTGCCTGCATGTGGTGCACATGAACTAATGCAGGCACACACAGATACACATAAATAAATTTTTTTTTCTGTTGTTGTTGTTTTGTTTTGAGACTGGTTCTCCTCGTAGCCCAAGATGGCATAGAACTCACTATGTAGACCAGGCTGGACTCTATCTCACAGAGATCCACCTGCCTCTGCCTCCCAAGTTCTGGGATTACAGGCATGTATTACCATGCCTGACAATAAGTAAAGCTTAAAAAAAATCTTTGTTCCTGGGAGTGGTGGCACTTGCCTTTAATCCCAGGACTCAGAAGGCAGAGGCAGATGGATCTTTGTGAGTGTGAGGCCAGCCTAGTCTACATAGTGAGTTCTCAAGACAGCCTGGGCTATATAATGAGACCCTCTCTCAAAAAGAATTTCTGTACATATTTGTGTACATGTTCAAGTGTGGGCACATGTACTCCTGAAGACCAAAGGACAATCTCAGGTGTTGATTCTTGTATTCCACCTTGTACTGACACAAGGTCTTTCTCTCTCTCCTCTGTCTGTCTCTCTGTCTCTCTCTGTCTCTGTTTCTCTCTGTGTCTCTCTCTGTCTCTCTGTCTCTCTTTCTCTCTAGTTTTTGATGTCCACACTGTGTATACAAAAATAGCTGGTCTGCAGCTTCTGGAGGGTCTATCTGTCTTCCATATCACAGGAGGAGCCCTGAGATTACAGACAGGCTACTGGCACCAGCTTATATGGGCAGCGAGGATTCAAACTCAGGTCCTCACACTTGTCCTGCAAGTGCTTTATCCATTGAGCCATCTACTCACCCCTTACTAGTCCCATTCTCCATGCCCACTCACCACAATGAGGCCACCCTGGGGATATCTGCAGCCACAGTAACTTTCAAGTATACACAAGCCATTATACAGCATATATCCAGGTAGACAGAGACAACCTGGTTTGCAGATGGTGGGAACTTTGGTGCTGGTGCCCTTGCATCGGCCTTCTGGGTCCACGCGAGAAGGTGGACAGGAGGGAAGGCAACTGGTGAAGTAGCTGTGGTCTGGGCATCCCCAAGCTATCTGACGGAGAGAGAGAGTGAGGTTAGTAGAAAGGACCTGAGGGGAGAAGAGGAAGGATGCAGAGGATATAGTTACCAGGGTAGGCAGAATGACTGAGAAAGCTTGAGGCATTTTTTGATAGTCAAACACTTACTGACCATTACTGTGTGCCAAGCCCTGAGAGAAGAGTTAAGAAGGTGGATTCCCCCAAATCAGTGTGGGAGACTAAACAATGAGAGACCTGCACTGAGAAGTGGCCCAGCACAGCTGTAGACTCCCAGAATCCCTTTTGACTGTGGTACCTACTATGTTAGATCTTGTAGGCCCAGAGGACTGATGTCCTTTTTGCCCTGCCTCTGATCCACAAGCATCGAGCACACTCCCCCTCCCCCATCTCTTACTGTTGGAAGCACAGTTACTGTTGCCATCATTGTTGTGCTGGCAGTGGGATTCTGGGGGGCATTTGAAGTCCTCACACTGAATGACCCCTCCCGTGCAGGTACAGCTCTGGGTACAGCCACTGGAGATCCAGCTCTTGCCTGTCTGCAGAAGTCAGCGGAAGGAAAAAGAAGTGAAGACAGAGTGCACAGCTCTAAAGAGACAAATGTAACCTCTTGTCTGAAGGGTTCTCTTGTCTGAATGTCTTCTCTATCTGCAGGTCAACCAACTAAAGTTAGAAAAGACTGCGGGGGTTGCATCTGGACCCGGGGGTATGGTGCATTGGTAAAGGGCCTGTGTAGAATCCAAAAGGAAGAGGGTAAAGGCAAAGTTCTGCCTTAAGAGTATCTGGCAAGAATCTCCAGTGAGGGACTTTTGGTTGTGGTTCTACATCAAGAGCCTGCCTACAATTCTCAGTGATGGGTGAGGAGGTCTAGAATAGAGGTGGACAAAGCACTTGCCTAGCTTCCCCAGTGAGGCTCTGGGGCTGTGGCTCAGTGTTAGAACTTTTGCCTAATAATCTTCAGTGAGGGGGCTGGAGTGTGGATCAAACATAAAACACTTGCCTAAGATCTCCCCGAGAAGGGCTGAGGTCTGTAACTCAGTGATATGGCACTTGCCTACTCCCTCGCTAAGGGGCTGGTCAAGAGGCTGAGGTAGACTACTTGCCTAAAATGTTCTAGTCCCTGGCCAACTTTCCCAAACCATAAAGACAGGAGCATGTCAGGTGGAGAGAAGGAGAAAAGGGGAAGGCAGCCCCCAGTCCCATCTGGGTTTTTGTTTGGGGTTTTATTTATTTTATTTATTTTATTATTTTTGTCTTGTTGAGACAAGGTCTCCCTATAGCCCCAGATAGCCTTAAACTCACAGAGATCTGCCTGCCTTTGCCTCCCAAGTGCTGGCACTAAAGGCCTGCACCACCACAACCACACCTGGCTATTTACTTTTTTTTTTTAAATTTTTATTAATTTTATTTATTTCTGTATGTGTATGTACTGTCTGCATGCAAGTCTGTGCACCCGTATCATGCAATGCCACGGAGGTCAGAAGAGGGCCTTGGATTCCCCTGGAACTGGAGTTCTCCTGGAATTGGAGTTTCAGACAGCTCTCGGCCGCCATGTGGGTGCTGGGGATCGAACCCAGGTCCTCTGTAAGAGCGGTCAGCGCTCTTAACCGCTAGGCCATCTCTCCAGCCACAACTTCAGTTGTCAGCTGCTGTGTGGGTGCTAAGAACTGAATTTGGATCCTCTACAAGAGTAGCCAGTGCTCTCCACAGCTGAGCCCCAGTTTTGAGCCCCCTCTTTTTGCTATTTTTTAGTGTAAATTGTATGTGTGTGAGTTCATGTTTGTGGCAGTGTGGATGCATGTACACATGGAGCATGGAGAGGTCAGAGGACAATCTCAGGTGCTGGTTCTCACCTTCCACATTGTATTAAGATAGTCTCAGTCTCAGTCTCTATCTCTCTCTCTTCCTCTCCCTTTCCCTCTCCCTCTCCTCTCTCTCTCTCCCTCCTTCCTTCTGTCTTTGGGCACCCCTGCCTGGACACACGGGACAACTTAACTCACAAGGTTCAAGGGACTGTCCAGTTTTCTCCTCGCATCCCCAGTAGCAGTCTTGGGACTGTAGTCACAGGCTGCCCGTCCAGCTTTCAAGGCTGGTAGGCAGAGCAAGCATTTCACTCACTGAGCTATTTCCTCACTCCCTCACCAATCCCATTGTCTAAATCCACTCACTAGGATGAGGGCACCCTGAGCATCTTTGCAGCCACACTGATTTCTGGAAACACACACGCTGTTATTCAGCACGTGGCCAGGTTGACAGCGGCAGCCGTCCTCGCAGACGGAGGGGACTCTGGTGCTGCTGTCTTTGCACAGGCCATCTGGGTCCGAGCAGGAAGGTGGACAGGCTGGAAGGCAGCTGGTGTAGCGGCTGTGGGATGGGCACTGTGGAGCTACGGAGTGCAGGACAGTGGGGTTAGTGGTGAGAACCTGAGGAGACCCAAGGAAGCAGAGGCTATGGAAGGCAGGCTGGGCAGAATGACCTAGAGAACTTAGGGCTTTTATTTTTCTTTTGCTATTCATTCAGCAAACATTCACTGCGTATGCTTGTATGCCACCTGGGGACAATGTAAGAACAGTTTTTCCTAACTCAGTGTGGGAGACTAACTTTTTTTTAATTTTTCTCTATGTGTATGAATGTACTGTCTGCATGCAGGTCTGTGCACCCGTGTCGTGCAAGGTCATAGAGGTCAGAAGAGGATTCCCCTGGAACTGGAGTTCTCCTGGAAATGGAGTTTCAGACGGTTCTCAGCCAACATGGGGGTGCTGGGGATCGAACCCGGGTCCTCTGCAAGAGCAGTCGGCGCTCTTAACCACTAGGCCATCTCTCCAGCCCCGAGACTAACTATTGTAAGACTAACACATAGAAGGGAATATTCCATTCAGCAATTATTTACTGACCACGGTCTGTGTACAAATCCCCGAGAAGAAAGTAAGAAACGTGCATGTCCCAAGGTAATGTGGGGCACTAGCACTGATGGTTCGTTCTGTCAGCCTGACACATGGAGAGTCATCTGGGAAGAGAGTCTCAGTGAGAGACTGTTGAGATCGGGCTGGCCTGTGGCAGTCCCTGTCGGGGATCACCTTGATTACATTAACTGATATGGGAGGTCCCAGGCCATCACGGGGGCACCACTTCCTGCATTTGGGTCCTGGACTACGTAAGAATGGAGAAACTTAACAGAGTACTAGTAAGCATGCCTGCACTGTCCTGTGGCCTTGATGGTGGGTGTGGTGTGGCTAGCCATACCACATCATTGTGATTCCTCACAATGATGGACTATAACCTAGAACTCTGCTCCAAAGTTGCTTCTGGTCAGGGTATTTTATCACAGCAACAGAATAAACCACCGGGAGACTAATACTGAGAATGGACACAGCCCAGGTCTGAGTCTCTTGAGTCCTGCCCCCTTTGCTGCCTTCTACCCGTCACCTCTTGGGCCCAGGGATTAAGCTCCTTCTTGCCCTGCCCCCACCCCTCTAGTCATGAGCATCTGCTCCATATTCCCCCATGGCTCCCTTACTGATTTCACCACAGTTACTGATGCCATCCTCGATGTCCTGGCACTGAGTCCCTGAGGGGCAGTTGAATTTCCAGCACTGAACAGCCCCGCCCAGGCAGGTACAGTTCTGGGTACAGCCTGTGGCAATCCAGGTCTTGCCTGCCTGTAGAAGGCACAGAATAAGAAAGGAAACGATGATAAAAAAGGCCATTGTGAGAAGACAGGCTTAGCATCTTGTCTAAAGGGCTCACTTACATCTGCCCTCATCTGCAGGTTCCACATGTATTGAGTTTAACAAGTACAGATGGGAAACGTGATAAAACTGCATCCAGGGTTGTGGGTGTGGCCTAGCAGTAGAGGGCTTATATAGAATCCACCAGGAAGGATAGATGGATCTGCCTTCGAGTGCTTGGCTGGAATCTCATAGTGAGGGTCTGGGGTCACAGATCAGTGGTAGAGCACTAGCCTGTGCCAGGACCTGATCAAACTTTATACTCCAGGGCCAGTACTTGCACCTCAGGCTCACAGAAGAGGAGGAAAGAAATAAGGGGCCCTAATCCTAATTTCCATGACCACTCACGGGGATGAGAGCACCCTGGGTGTCCTTGCAGCCACACTGAGTTCTGGGCACACACTTGTCTTGGCTGAGCAGGAAGCCAGTGTGGCAGAGGCAGCCCTCCTTGCAGGCAGAGGGCACTTTTGGAGAGGTGCCCCCACAGTGGTTCATGTTGGAGCAGGATGGTAGACAGGAAGGGGGGCAGTCAGTATAGCGGCTGTGGGCAGGGCACTGCAGAACTGTAAGTTGGAAGAGAGACTGGGGTTAGTGCGTAGGTTCTGAGGGGGACCAAGGAAAAGGGGACTAGAGAAACCAGGCTGGGCTGAATGATAAGAAGAGCTTGGGATATTTTTCCTTTGGTTATTCAAACAGAAACCTTTACAGAGCATGGGCTGCGTGGCAAGCCCTGAGCAGTAAAGTAAGCATATAGATCTCTTAAGTTAATATGAGAGACTAACCATTGAGAGATGACAGGTCAAGCCACAGGTCTCCAGAATTCCTCAGCACTTTGGTACCGCCTGTCCTGATCTCTAAGGCCCAGGGGACTAAGCTCCTCCTTGCCCTGTCCTTGGCCCTCCAGCCATCAGCACCCCCCCCCCCCGTGGCCTCCTTACTGATTGTGGTGCAGTTACTGCTGCCATCATTGTTGTCCTTGCACTGAGTTCCTGGGGGACACTGGAAATCCCGGCACTGGATGGCCCCTCCTGTACAGGTAGAGCTGTGGGTACAACCTCTGTTGATCCAGGTCTTGTCTGCCTACAGAAGCCACAGGAAGAGACAGGAAGTGGGGACTGAGAGGCCATTCTAGGGAGACAGCCCTATGTCCTGTCTGAAGCACTTATATTTGTTCTCCCTGTCATCAGGTTTCACATCTATTGACATAGCCAACCATAGATGGAAAATAATTGAAAACAAGCTACATCTGGGGCTTTTAATGTATCTCAGTGGTATGGTGCATGCTTAGAATCCCCCAGAGAGGGTGGACATGTAGCTCAGTGGTAGAATGCCTCCCTAGAAACCCCCAGTGAGGGACATTAAGAGTAGCTCAAGAGTAGACCACATGCTTGAAAATCACCAGTGAAGGTTGGAGGAGTGGTTCATAGGTAGACCACCTGCCTAGAATCCCAGTAGGGAGCTGCAGGTGTGGCTCAGGGTAGAGCACCTATGTAGAATCCCCAGTGAGAGAATGGAGTATATCTGAATTACCTTTTTTTTTTTTTTTTTTTTTTTTTTATTTTCGAGACCAGGGTCCTCCTATGGTCCCAGCTGGCCTGGAGCTCACTATGGAGACCAGGCTGGCCTTGAACTCACAGAAATCTGCTTGCCTCTTCCTCCTGAGTGCTGGGATTAAAGGCATGCACCAGAATGGAGTATATCTGACTAGTAAAGCTTCGGCTTAGAATTCTCCTGTACAGGTCTGGAAATACAGCTCATTTTCAGACTGAACCTGCCTGTTTTGAATCTCCAGTGATAGACAGTTAAGGGGTGAGTGGCTAAGTGGACAGGACCTGACTGACTTTCACACTCCAGGGTCAGCCATACAGACAAAACATCCCAGGTGGAGAGAGGCAGAGAGGAGAAAATGGCCACCAATCCCAACTAATTTTTTTTCTTTCTTTTTTTGGTCTTTTTAAAACAGGTTCTCCCTTTAGTCCCAGCTGTCCTGGAACTTGCTATATATGTCAGGCTGGCTTTGAACTCACAGAGATCTGCCTGTTTCTGCCTCTGAATGCTGGGATCAAAGGCATGTGCCACCACGCCCAGCTTTTCTTTTCTTATTTTGAGACAGGGTCTCCCTGTGTAGCCCTGGCTGGCCTAGAACTCATTATGCAGACCAGACTGGCCTTGAACTCAGAGATCCATCTGCCTCTGCCTCCCAAGTCCTAGGATTAAAGGCGTGTGCCACTATGACTAGCAAAAAGTTTTTATTGCATTTAATATAGTAGTATGTGTATGTGTCTAAGCATGTGTATGTATGCACATATACCATAGCTCATATTTGGTAGTCTGTGAGCAACTTGCTGGAGTTGGTTCTTTCCTTCCATCCTGTGGTTCCCAGAGATTGAACTCATATCACCAGGCTTGGGTTTGACAAGCACCTTCACATGCTGAACCTTTTCCCATGCCCACTGTTTTTTTTTTTTTTTTTTTTTTTTTTTTTAATATTTTAGTGTATCAGTGTAGTTTCTGTGTGTATTAATGTCATGTGAGTGCCACACGAGTAAAGGTCAGAGAAAAAGCTTGAATGTGAGGGCTTGCCTTTTTTTTTTTTTTTTTTTGGTCTTTTCAGACAGGGTCTCCTGTAGCCCCAGCTGTCTGGAACTCACTCTGTAGACCAGGCTGGCTTTGAACTCACAAAGATCTGCCTGCCTCGCCTCCTGAAGTGCTAGGATTAAAAGTGAGCCACACCAGTGCCCCGGCTGGCTTGCCTTTCACATTACATTCAGACACGGTCTCTTATTTCCTTTTTTGGTCTTTTCGAGACAGGGTCTCCCTGTAGCCCCAGCTGTCCTGGAACTCACTCTGTAGACCAGGTGGCCTCCTTGAACTCACAAAGATCCGCCGCCTCTGCCTCCCCAGTGCTAGGATTAAAGGCAGGCACCACCACACCCGGCTTCTTATTTTTCCTTTTGATATTATTTTTATATTATTTTATTTTTATATTTATTTATTTTTTGAATTTTTTTAAATTTTATTTTTTATGTGTATGAATGTACTGTCTGCATGTATGTTGTGCACCCCTGTTGTGCATGCCTCGGAGGTCAGAAGAGGGTGTCAGATTCCCCTGGAACTGGAGTATTAAACACGGTTCTCAGCCACCATGTGGGTGCTGGGGATCAAACCTGGGTCCTCTGCAAGAGCAGTCGGCGCTCTTAACTGCTAGACCATCTCTCCAGCCCATTTTTATTATTATTTTTATGTGTATGAATGTACTGTCTGCATGCAGGTCTGTGTACCCGTGTCGTGTAATGCCGTAGAGGTCAGAAGAGGGTGTCGAATTTCCGTGGAACAACTGGTGTCAAAGACGGTTCTTAGCCGCCATGTGGGTGTTGGGAATTGAACCTGGGTCCTCTGCAAGAGCAGTCGGTGCTCTTAACCGCTGGAGAGATGTCTCCAGCCCCTCGTTTTTGTTTTTTGTTTTTTTTTTTTTTTTTGGTCTTTTCGAGACAGGGTCTCCCTGTGGCCCCAGCTGTCCTGGAACTCACTCTGTAGACCAGGCTGGTCTTGAACTCACAAAAATCCGCCTGCCTCTGCCTCCCAAGTGCTAGGATTAAAGGCGTGCACCAACACACGGGGCTCAGCCCTCCCTTTTTTTTTTTTTAATTTTTAAATTAATTTTATTTATTTCTGTATGTGTATGAATGCACTGTCTGCATGCAGGTCTGTGCACCCGTGTCGTGCAACGCCGCGGAGTTCAGAAGAGGGTCTCGGATTCCCCTGGAACTGGAGTTCTCCTGGAATTGGAGCTTCAGACGGTTCTCAGCCGCCATGTGGGTGCTGGGGATCGAACCCGGGTCCTCTGTAAGAGCGGTCGGCGCTCTTAACCACTAGGCCATCTCTCCAGCCCGCCAGCCCCTCCTTTTGATATTATTATCTGTCACTGTGAACACTAGACCAGCAAGCCCCAAATTTCTGGGGATTGTTCTGTCTCTATCTCCCATCTCACTGTAGGAGCCCTGGAATTACATAAAGCCCGACTGTGTCCTACTGGGTCATGGAAATTTGAACTCAGATCCTCACGTTTATTCAATTAGCACTTTAACTACTGAGCCATCTGCTCAGTTCTACCAATCTCATATTCCATGCCCATTCACCGGGAAGAGGACCCCCCTGGGCATCTTTGCAGCCACACTGAACTCTGAGGATACACTTGTCATTATTTAGCACAGAGGCAGCTCTACAGACACAGCCCTCCTTGCAGACAATAGGGACGCTGGGGTTGGTGCTGTCACAGTGGCCCTCTGGGACTGAGCAGGTAGGTAGACATGAAGGAAGACAGGTGGTGTAGTGGCTGTGGGCTGGGCACTGCGCAGCTACGGGCAGGAGAAAGAGTGGGGTTAGTAGAGAGGACCAAAGGGGGCCCAAGGAAGCAGAGGCTACAGAAAGCTAGCCAGAATGAATGGCCCACACAGCTTGCAGGGGGGTTTTCCTCCTTTTGTTATTCATTTAGCAAACATTTACTGACAATGGCCTATATGTCAAGACCCTAAGAAAAAGCAAGAAGATAGACTCTCTAATGTGGGAGACACCATTAAAAGACTAGCACTAGGCTGGGGTATAGCACAGCGGTTAAACGCTGAGGATAAGAACCCTGCAAAAAAAAAAAAAAAAAAGACTAGCACTGAGAGGAGACCTAGCCCTGCCATTGTTGTGGTACTGGTATCCCCAACCACTGAGGTCCAGGAGACTTCATTCCTTCTTGTCCTGCCTCCCACCCTCCAGCCGTGAGCATCTCCTCCCTGTCTTTTGCAGTGGCCTCCTTACTGACTTTGGCACAGTTACTGCTGCCATCACTGTTATCCTGGCACCGAGTCCCTGAGGGGTAGTTGAATTTCTGGCACTGGATGTCGCCTCCTGTACAGGTACAGCTCTGTGTACAGCCTCTGGATATCCACGTTGTGCCTGCCTGCAGAAGTCACAGGAAGAGAAAGAAGTGAGGTCAGAGGGGCTGGTTAGAGGGATGCAGCTTCACCTCTCATCTGAAGGCTGTAGATTTGCCATCCTTATCCACAAGATCTACATCTATTGAGTTAGCCGACCACAGGTGGAAAATATTTGAAAAGGGAAGTGTACCCGGGGCTGAGGGTTAGCTCAGTAACAGAGTACTCCATTCCTTCTACCTTTGTAGACTTTTCCAGAAAGGAACTGGGGATGGGGTTCAGCAGTAGAGCAGTTGGCTATGATTCTCAAGTGAAGCTGTGAGGAGTGGCTCAGAGGTAGAGCCACCCATTTCATAGTAGACTGCTGAGATTATAGACAAAGACAACTGTGCCCATCTTATGTGGGGAATTGAACTCAGGTCCTATATAGAATCCCCCAGTGAGGGGTTGGGGTGTCACTCAGTGGTAGAGAACCTGCCTAGAATTCCCCAGTGAGGGACTAGAGGTGTGGCACAGTGGTAGAGCATCTGTGTAGAATCCCCCAGTGATGGGCTGGGGATGTGGCTCAACATTATAACACCTGCCTAGAATCCCTCAGTGAGGGGCTGGGGTGTGGCTCAGTGGTAGAGCTTTTGCCTAGTCATAGACTGTAAATTTCGGGCTTGGAGGCAAGTGCCTTAAATCTTTCAGAGTGTATGTACTGTGGTGTGTGTGTGTGTGTGTGTGTGTGTGTGTGTGTGTGTGTGTATGTATTGAGCTGTGTGTGTGTGTATGTATTGAGCTGTGTGTGTGTGTATGTATTCAGCTGTGTGTGTGTGTATGTATTGAGCTATGTGTGTGTGTATGTGTGTATGTATTGAGCTGTGTGTGTGTGTATGTATTCAGCTGTGTGTGTGTGTATGTATTGAGCTGTGTGTGTGTGTATGTATTGAGCTGTGTGTGTGTATGTATTGAGCTATGTGTGTGTGTATGTATTGAGTTGTGTGTGTGTATGTGTGTATGTATTGACTGTGTGTGTGTGCGTGTGTGTGTGTGTGTGTGTGTGTGTGTGTGTGTAAGGTAAGGTCTCTTATTTTCCCTTTCTTCTTCCTCATTCTTTTTGATGTTGTTCCTCGCTGTGAATAGAAGACTAGCTACCCTGCAAGTTTCTAGTAGTAATTCACTCCCATCTTGTAAGAGAGCGCTGGGATTGCAGACAGAGGCATCTGAACCCGCCTTGTGTGGGTGGGGAAAATTTGAACTCAGGTCCTCAAGCACATACACCAAGCACTTGGCCCACTGAGTTATCTCCGTAGCCCTCCCAATCCCACTTTCCACAGCCACTCACTGGGATAAGGCCAAACTGGGCATCTTTGCAGTCACATTGGCTTCTGAGCACACACTTGTCATTATTCAGCACATAGCCAGGTTGACAGACACAGCCCTCCTTGCACATGGTGGGGACACTGGGGCTGGTGCCCTCACAGTGGCCATCTGGGTTCCGGCAAGATGGCAGACAGGTGGAAAGGCATTTGGTAGAGTGGCTGTTGGCAGGACAGGGTAGCGCTATGAGGACGAAGGAGAGTAAGGTTAGTGGAGAGAACCTGAGGAGACCAAGGAAACAGTCTACAGGAACCGGGCTGGGTGGAATGAACAACAGAGCTTGTTCTTCTTTTTCCCTTTCCCTTTCCTTTTTGTTATTCATTTAACAAACATTTACTGGTCATGTCTGTGTGCTAAACTATGAGAGAAGAAAGTAAGACTAGATATCCCAAATCAATATGTGAGAACAACTATTGAGAGACCAGTGCTGAGAAGGGACTCAGCCATGGGTTCCCCCAAATCCATCCCCAACATGATAACTCCTATCTTCTACCTCAAAGGTCCAGGTGACCAGGCTCCTCTCACCCCGCCTCTAATCCTGCAGCCATCAGTGCGCCCTCTTCTTCCCCATGGCTCCCTTACGGATTCCGGTGCAGTTGCTGGTGCCATCGGTGTCCTTGCAGTAAGTCCCTGAGGGACACTGGTAATTCCGGCACTGGATGGTCCCTCCTGTGCAGGTACAGCTCTGCGTACAGCCTCTGTTGGTCCAGGTCTTATCTACTGTAGAAGCCACTGAAGAGAAAATACCTGAGAGCTGAGGACCAGTTCTAGGGAGACAGCCTCGCCTCCTGTCTGAAGGATTCATCTTCCTATCTTCAGGTTTCAGATCTACTGAGTCAACAATAGATTGGAAATATATCTTTTTACATTGCTGCTGGGGCTGTGCCCAGAGCCCATTAGTATAGTACCTACCTAGAGTATAGTATCAGTAGAGCACCTACCTAGAGTATAGTATCAGTAGAGCACCTTCCCTAGAGATGGGGAAGCAGGAAAGGGCTTATCTAGAATCCCCAGTAGCAAATGGGGATGGGGCTCAGTGGTAGAGCATTTGTCCAGACTGTGCCAAGACCTGACCAGCCTTCATGCAACAAGGCCAGCCATACAGGCAGAAGCATAACAGGCAAAGAGAACCAGAAAAAAATGAGAACATCATTCCCAAGCCCACTTAAAAATGCCTATTTGTGGGCTGGAGAGATGGCCTAGCGGTTAAGAGCACCGACTGCTCTTGCAGAGGACCTGGGTTCGATCCCCAGCACCCACATGGCAGCCAAGAACCGTCTGAAACTCCAATTCCAGGAGAACTCCAGTTCCAGGGGAATCCGACGCCCTCTTCTGACCTCTGCAGCATTGCACGACACGGGTGCACAAACTTGCATGCAGACAGTACATTCATACACATACGGAAATAAATAAAATTTTAAAAAATGCCTGTTTGTATGTGTGCTCATGTGTTGCATGATTTTATGATTAAAGATCAGGATGTAATCTCAGGTGTCGGACCTCACACCTTGTATGGAGACAAGAGCATCCTCTCCTCACTTTTTCTCAATCTCCCCCGCCCCGTCTCTTTGTCTGTTTCTGTCCCTCTCCTCTCTCCCCCTCTCCCTTCCCTTTTTCCTCTCCCCCCATCCTGCTGTTGTATACTGCTGCCCACATGAGACTAGCTGACCTGAACTCTCTGGGGATTCTCCAGCTTCCATTAATCATCTCCAGGTAGAGCCCAGGGATTACACACACAGGCCACCACCCCTAGCTTATGTGCACAGTGGGGATTCAAACTAAAGTGCTCACACTTGCCAGACAAACACTTTACCTTCTGTTCCATCTCCCCGGCATCCCGCCAATCCCAATTCAGATGCCCACTCACCGGGATGAGAGAACCCTGGGCATCTTTGCAGCCACACTGAATTCTGAGCACACACTTGTCATTATTTAGTACATATCCAGGTTGACAGACACAGCCCTCCTTGCAGGGGGTGGGGGCTTTAGGCTTAGTGCTCCTGCAGAGGCCATCTGGGTCCAAGCAGGAAGGCAGACAGGAGGGGAGGCAGTTGGGGTATTGGCTATGGCCAGGACACTGCAGAGCTATGGGGAGGAGGGAGAGTGGGGTTAGTGGAGAGGACCTGAGGAGACCAAGGAAGCAGAGGCCACAGAAATTAGGGTGAGCAGAATGACTAACAAAGCTTGTTTGTTTTTTTCCCTTTTGCCATTCATTCAGAAAACATTAACTGAGCATGGGCTGTATGCTATGATCTGAGAGAAGACAGTTAAAAAGATGGATTCCCCCAATTTAATTTGGAAGATCAGATGCTAAGAGATGAACACTGAGAAGGGGCCCTGTTTAGCTGTGCTTCCTCCCCAGAATCCTCCCCACCATGGCACCTCTTATCTTGATCTAGTCTAAGGCCAGGGGACTAAGCTCCCATTGCCCTGCCTCTGACTTCCAGCCATGGGCGCACCCTCTCCTCTTCCCGATGGCTCTCTTACTGATTTTGGCACAGTTACTGTTGCCGTCATTGCTGTCCTTGCAGAAAGTCCCCAGGGGACACTGGAAATTCTGGCACTGGATGACCCCTCCTGTACAGGTACAGCTCTGTGTACAGCCTCTGTTGATCCATGAAGCCATGGGAAGAGAGAGGAAGTGAGGACAGCACTTGCTCGTTCTCAGTAATCTGTGGCATCCCTGACCCTTATCTCCTATATACTCCATATCAGCATTTTATACATCAATTGCTTAAACTATATACTAATGGAAAATATTTGGGAAAAAAAATGCATTTCAGGCTGTGAGCTTATCTCAGTGGTTAGTGCCTGCCTAGAATCCTCCATTGGGAGTTTTGGAAGTATAGCTCAATCACAGAAGCCCTGACTAGAATCTTCTAGGGAGGGGCTGAGCCTGAAGCCCTTGCCTTACATGTGCCAAGAAAGATCAATGTTCACCCCACAGGTAGGAGCAAGCAGAAGGAAATAGAAAATTGCCCCCAATCCCACTTAAAAAGTCTTTGTGTTTGGGCCGGGCATGGTGGTACATGCCTTTAATCCCAGCACTCAGGAGGCAGAGGCAGGCAGATCTCTCTGAGTTCAAGGCCAGCCTGGTTTACAGAGTGAGCTCCAGGCCAGCTGGGACTAAAGAGAGACCCTGTCTCAAAAAGGACAAAAAAAAAAAAGGTCTTTGTGTGTGTGTTAATTTGTGTGCATTTGAGTAGAGTCTGTATGTGTGTTGGTCCGTATTTGCTACCTTATATGGACACAGGGTATCTATCTATCTATCTATCTATCTATCATCTATCTATCTATGTATCAATCATCTATCTTTCTATCTATCATCTATCTATCAATCATCTATTTATCTGCTGTTGTTCATGCTGCCCATCCAAGGCAAGATAGGTTTTAAGTTTCTGTGGCTTGTCCTGTCTCTGCCTCCTATCTCCCAGGAGACCAGGCTACCCTGGCTTAGGTGGGTTTTAGGAATTCCAGCAATCATTTCACTAACTAAACTGTCTTCCCAGTTCCTACCAATCCCACTTCAGATGCCTACTCCCTGGGATGAGAACACCCTGGGCATCTTTGCAGCCACACTGAGTTTTGAGCACACACGTCATTATTCAGCACATAGCCAGCAACACAGATGCAACCCTCTTTGCACGGGGAGGGGACTTTATGGCTCAAGCCCTCACAGCGGCCATCTGGGTCCAAGCAGGAAGGTAAACAGGAAGGAAGGCAGTTGATATAGTGGCTTTGGGCTGAACACTGCAGAGCTATGGAGGAGAGGTGGAGAAAGGTTAGTGGAGTGAGCTAGAGGACCCAAGGAATAAAGAAACCAAGGTGGGCAGAACAATCAATAGAGCTTAGGACTTCTTTTCTTTTGTTATTCAATCATCAAACATTTACTGAGCTTGGGTTGTGTGCCAATCCCTAAGTAAAAAAAGAAGCAAGAAGAATGGATCTTCCAGCACTGAGAAGGGACTCAACACAACCATGGGCCCCCAGAATCCTTCCCTACCATGGTACCTCCCATCTCAGGTCAGAACACTAAGCTCCCCTTGTCCTGCCCAGTCCATGGCCTTCCAGCCATCAAGCACACCCTCTCCTTCTTCCGAGGCTCCCTTACTGATTTTGATGCAGATACTGTTGCCATCATTACTGTCCTTGCACTGAGTTCCTGCGGGGCCCTGAAAATCCCAGCACTGGATGACCCCTCCCATGCAGGTACAGTTCTGGGTACAGCCTCTGTCCATCCAGGTCTTATCTGCCTGCACAAGTCAAGGGAAGAGAAAGGAAGTAGGGACTGAGAGCCCGTTCTAAGATGAGGGCCTCACCTTTGTCTGAGGACTTACTCTGTGGTACCTTCTCCCCTCCCATTAGCAGTTACCATATCTATTCAGTAAACCAACCATAGATGGAAAATTATGAAAAAATTGCATCTGTGGCTGGGGCCGTAGTTTACCACTACAGTGACAGCCTAGAATCCTCCAGTGAACAGGTTGCAGGGCATGGCTCAGTGGTAGGGGTGGGACTAGAATCCTCAAGTAGGGGACTGGGAGTATAACTCAGGTGTAGAACCCTTGCCTGAAATCCTCATTTGATGAATTGAGAGGGGGCCTTCTTAGGGGCACGGCATGCTAATAGGCAGAACAACTGCGTAGAATCTTCTAAGAGGGTCTGGTATCCCTTAACACTAAGACAATTGTGTGGAATCCTTGGTTGAGATGTGGGGGGCCTTTCTCATCATTGGGGTTTTCTGATTAGACTCCCATTGAGGGCTGGGCATGATAGTGCACACCTTTGTACCTTTACTCCAGAGGCAGAGGTAAGTGGATCTCTGAGTTCAAGGCCAGCCTGATCTAAATAGTAGGTTCCAGGCCAGCCAGCTACACAGTGATCTCAAAAAGAAAAATAAAAGGACTGGAGAGATGGCTCAACGGTTGAGAGCACTGGCTGCTCTTGCAGAGGACCATGGTTTGGTTCCCAGCACCATGGGAGCACCTAACAACCATTTGTGGCTCCAATTTCAGGGGATCCAACACCCTCTTCTGACATATGTGGACATTGTATATAACACAGGAGCATTTATATACACGGAGGTAATACACTCATACATATAAAATTAAAAGTAAAGTAAATAAAAAATATTTAAAAAAAAAAAGAAAACAAAACAAAACAAAACAAAAGTCCCATTGAGGGCCTCAGGGGCTAGCTCAGTGGTAAAGCTCTTAGAGTCCTCCAGTGAGATCTGGATATGAAGTCCAATCTCAGAATCTCTGACAGATAGGCGGGGGATGTAGCTTAGCAGTAGAGCCTGGCATATTCCAGACTCTGACCAACTATACTACAGGGCCAGCCATACAAGCAGAGCATCCCAGATGAGGAGAGACAGAGGAAGGAAAGAAGTAATCCCCAGTCCCACTTAAAAAAAAAAAATCTTTGCTGGGTATAGTGGCACACGCCTTTAATCCCAACACTTGGGAGGCAGAGGCAGGTGGATCTCTCTGAGTTCAAGGCCGGCCTGGTCTATAAAGTGAGTTCCAGGACAGCTGGGGCTACTGGGAGACATTGCCTCAAAAAGAAAAAAAAAAAATATTTGTGTCTGAATGTTCGTTTGCAAGAGTCGAGTGAAGGCACACATACATGTAGAGGTCAGAGGACAATCTTCAGTGTTGGTCGTCTCATTCTACCTTGTATGCAGATGAGGTCTCTGTCTGTCTCTGTGTCTCTTTCTCCTGCTATTCGTTACTTCTCATACAAGACTAGCTAGCTTCAAAGTTCCTGTTTCCTGATTCTCCTGCTTCCTCCTCCCATCTCCTGGTAGGAGTCCTTAGACACAGGCTACCGTGTCTTATATTGGCTGTATGGATTCAAACTCAGGTCCTCACACCAGGGGAATAAACACTTTGCCCACTGAGTCATCTCCCCACTCCACACCAATTAGACTCCTACTCACCTGGATGAGAACACCTTGTGCATCTTTGCAGCCACACTGATTTCTGAGCACACACTTGTCATTATTCAGCACATAGCCAGGCTGACATACACAGCCTTCCTTGCAGGGGGCAGGGACTGAAGGACTAGTGCTCCTGCACCAGCTATCCAGTTTGGAACAGGAAGGTAGACGGGGAGGTGGGGGGAGACAGTTGGTGAAGATGCTGTGGGCAGGACATTGCAGAGCTATGTAATGGAGGGAGAGTAGAGTTAGTGAAGATCAGAGGGGGCCAAGGAAGCAGAGAGTTCAAAAACTAAAGGATGCAGAATATTCAAGACAGTTTGAAGCTTTTCACATTTGTTATTCATTCAGTAAGCTGATTTAGTGCCAAGCCCTATGGAAAGAGTATAAAAAGAATGGATCTCTTGGGTCTAGAGAGATGGCTCAGCAATCAATGGTACTTGCTACTCTTCTAGAGGATCTAAGTTCAGTTCCCAGCACACATATCACCCATGTCAGGTGATTCACAGCCTCCTGTAACTACAGTTCCAGAGGAATCTGATGCCTTCTTCTCTATTCCGAGTATACTGCAATCACACACACACACACACACACACAAACACACAAACACACACACACAAACACACAAAATCCTTTAAAAGCTGTTCAGGTCATTAGGACCCTGAGTGCCTCTAGACCTGCCAGTTCTCCCAGACCTGTAGTAATTAATGCATCTCTCAACTCTCAGCAGAGAAGCTTCCTTATGTAGCAGATGGTGATTAACACAGGGACCCACAACTGGCAATGTGCAGAGAACCAGAGGCTGCAGGGTCTCATCCCGAATAGGACACCTATGTCAAACTTCTGCTTCCAGGGCTGAAGGATCCTTGTGGAAGAGGAAGCAGAAAGTTTGTAAGAGCTGGGGCAATGGATGAGCACAGGGCAACGGTTCTCCAGACAGCTGTGCAGTTACTCACATGGACTCGCAGCAGTTGCGACAATATCCACAAGTCCCATGTCAGCTCAGAACAGACGAAACCCCAGCACCGACATGGAAGGTGGGTCAGAAACCCAACTCCACCCGAGGACTACTGGCAACTGATGGCTGTCTTGTTTAAAGTGAGATTCTTTTTTTTTTTCTTTAATGCTTTTAGTGTGTTTTATCTGAGTAAACAGTTTATCATAGGACATTTAGGAAACAGAAAACAAAGACAGAACTTGATGGCCCCATTCTTCAAGTCAACCATGGTAAGTCCTGGTGTTTTCTTCCAGGCTTTCCTTCTCCTAGGACTAATACTAAATTAGGACCACCCAGCCAATCTCTGCCCCCAGCTTCCTCCAGCATTGTCCAATGTCCTCTACTCACTGCTTTGCTTTCTCTGGTCTAAAGCCACATAAGGTAAGATTCTTGGCAGGTTGACCAGGCTCCAGTGGATGTACCCACATAGAAAGGCATTTAGAAACACAAGTTTGATTCTACAGACCTTAGTGTGTATGTGTGTGAGAGTGTATATGTGTACACACAAATATGCATGTGTACATATAATGATTAGTACATGAAATTGGGCAGTAGGGCATAATAGGAGGGTATGGGGGGTTTGGGCTTTAAATTTGATCAAACTATATTATAAAATTCATAAAAATTCAACTTAAAATACCTTTACAAAATAAGAAAGAAGAGGCTGGAGAGATGGCTCAAAGGTTCAGAGCACTGGCTATTTTTCCAGAGGACCTGAGTTCAGTTCCCAGCACCCAGATGGTGGCCAACAACAATCTGAAACTCCTATTCCAGAGAATCTGATGCTCTCTTCTGGCCTCCATGGGTGAAAATGGAGGCAAGTTATATACATAAAATAAAAAGTAAATTTAAAAAATAAAGAAGAATAGATATCCCAAGTTAATGTGGGAATTAACTATTAAGATGTCAGTACTGCTGGGCGTGGTGGCGCATGCCTTTAATCCTAACACTCGGGAGGCAGAGGCAGGTGGATCTTTGTGAGTTCAAGGCCAGCTTGCTCTACACAGTGAGTTCCAGGACAGCTGGGGCTACAGGGAGACCCTGTCTTGAAAAGACCAAAAAAATAATAGATACGGCTTAAACATTTTGCTTATCCATTAAGCTATTAATAGACATATAGGCTGCTTCCATCTTTTGGCTTTTATGAACAATTCTGCAATGAACGTGAGTGTTCAAATACCCTGCAGTAACCTGTTCTGATGATTTTGGATATATCCCTAGAAGCGGGGTTGTTGGATAACATGGATACTCTTTTCTGGGTTTTTGAGGAACCGTCATACTGCTGGCCTACATCTGCATAACTTGCCATGTGTACCAGCACTACATGGGGCTGTAATTTTTTCACACGCTCACAGCACTTGCTTTCTTCTGTTTTCATAACATCAACCCTAATTGGTGAGGACACTGGTCCTTTATTTATTTTGCAGTGTTGGTGATGGAATTCAAGATCACATGCATACCAGGCAAGTCCTCTACCACTGACCTCCACCTCCAGTCACATCCAGGGCACTGGCTCTTGAGAATCCTCTTTTCTGTGTAAATTGCAAAGCATACATTAGCTTCAGCTAGTCAGTTCATACAGATAAAAATCTAAATGTATGTTGAGGAAGCCCATGCCCCTGTTGGTGAGGAGATTTCATGATTCTTTTGCAAAAGACAAGAATGTAATCATGCTATCATTTTAAACAGCATTTGCTGGTGAGTGGAAGAACAAGCCTAGGGACAGGATCTTTTATTGTGCTGAAGGCACTAGTGCTCTAGAGCCTCAAGGCCTTTTTGAGTTTTAGGGCTTCTTGGGGTGGCTTCCATTAACTCAGGCAAATGATGCTGTTTATTATGAACAGTTGCTCCATGATCTTTTTTTTTTTTTTTTTTTTTT
>VZQC01013045.1:2585523-2615999 GCA_009823505.1 Rhizomys pruinosus | reverse complement strand
AAAAAAAAAAAAAAAAAAAAAGCATCTGAAGCTGTGGACATAGCCCAGTGGTATAGTGAGTGCCTAGAATCCTCCAGTGAGGGTTTGTGGGGAGGACATGTCTGAGTGGTAGAATTCTGCTCTAGAATCTTCCCTAGGGGTTTTTGACCATATCTCAGATGCAATGACTAGCAGTGGAAGGGGTGGGGAGGTTGTGGCTTAGAGGCAGATCATTTGCCTAGAACCCTGTAAGAAGGTGGAAGGGGCATGACTCAGCAGTAGAAAATGACCTAGCATGCATCAGTAAGAGTCTGAGAGTATGGATTATACAGAGGACCTGACTAGGAGTCTTCAAGAGAACCTGGGACTTAGCCCCCAATGACCTAGCATGCATCAGTAAGAGTCTGAGAGTATGGATTATACAGAGGACCTGACTAGGAGTCTTCAAGAGAACCTGGGACTTAGCTCAGCAATGTCTTATAATTCTCTGGTGAGAGGCTAGGGGCCAGGCTCATTGGTGGATCATCTGCTAAGACTCCAGAGTGTGAGGGTGGGAGGACAAATCAGTAGAACTAGAGCCTAGATCCCTCAGCTGGAGCCAAAGAATAAGCTCAGCCTCCACCTAGAATCCCCTAGGGAGAGCCTGGTAGCAGAGCTGACCAGTAGAGCACTGGCATAGCATGGTCTAGGACCTTATAAACCTTCACAGTACAGAGCCAACCATATAAACAGGAAATCCCAGATGGAGAAAAACAAAAGGAGAATGTAATGAATCTTACATTTAAAAGACCTTTGTGGAAGCAGAGGCAGGCAGATCTTTGTGAGTTCAAGGCCAGCCTGGTCTACAGAGTGAGTTCCAGGAAAGCTGGGGCTACTGGGAGACCCTGTCTTGAAAAGACAAAAAACAAAACAAAACAAAAAAAAACTTTGTATGGGGCTAGAGAGATGGCTCAGCAGTTAAAAGCACTGGCTGCTCTTGCAGAGAACCTGGGTTCAATTCCTAGCACCCACACGGCAGCTAACAACTGTCTATAACTCCAGTTCCAGGGGATCCAACACCCTCTTCTGACCTCCATGGACACTGCATGACATGGGCACACTTACACACATGCAGGTAGTACACTTATACATACAAAATAAAAAATAATAAATAAAATATTTAAAAAATTGTGTGTGTGTCCTCATACAAGAGGGAGAAATCATTTTACCCAGAACCACATCCCCAGTCCCAATCAGTCCCACTCACCGGAACAAGAGCACCCTGGGCATCTTTGCAGTGACACTGAGTTCTGGGCGCACAGTTACCATTATGCAGCACGTAGCCAAATCGACAGATACAGCCCTCCTTGCAAGGGCGGGGCACTTTGGAGCTGGCGTCTCCACAAAGGGCATTCGGATCGGAGCAGGAAGATAGACAGGGAGGAAGACAGTTGGTGTAGAGGCTATTGGCTGGAAACTGCGGAGCTATGAGGTCGATGAACACTGGGTTAGTGGAGAGGACTTGAGGGGGCCCAAGAGAGAAGAAGCTACAGAAACCAGGCTGGGCAGAATGCCCAACAGGGCTTGAGACTTATATTTTTCCTTTTTGTTATTCATTCAGCAAACATTTGCTGGAAAGCATGTACTTTGTGTCAAGGTCTGATAAATTAATGGGATCAGACAGATGGCTCAGCAGTTAAGAGCATTCGCTGCTATTGCAGAGGGCCCAGGTTCAGTTCTCAGCACCCACAGCAGCAAACAGCCACCCAGATCTCTAGTTCCAAGCAAATTTGAAGCCCTCTTCTGACATCTGTGGGCATTGTACACATGGGTGCACTTACATACATACAGGCAATACATTCACTTACACATAAACACACACAAATACACATGCAAATAATAATAATATTATTAAAAAAGAAATTAAGAAGAACAGATCATAGGCTGGAGAGATGACTCAGCAATTAAGAATGCTCTTGCAGAAAAGTTTTTTTGGGGGAAGGTCTTTTTTTTTTTTTTGATAGGGTCTCCCTGTAGGCCCAGGTAGCCTGGAACTTGCTATGTAGACCAGGCTGGCCTTGAATTCACAGAGATCCACCTGCCTCTGCCTCCTGAGTGCTGGGACTAAAGGTGTGTGCCACCACACTCAGCCCCAAGTTATGTTTTAATATCCACACTGGGTGTCTCACAATATCAAGAAACTCCCACTTCAGGGTGTCAGATGTCCTCTTCTAGCCTCCTCCTGCACTGAACTCTGGTACACATACCCAAACAGAGATATACCCACTATACACATATTTAAAAATAAAAAATTAAAAAGAATGGATTTTTTCAAGTTAATGTAGAGACTAACAATTGAATGGAGAGTAACTATTGAAAGACTAACTGTGAGAAAAGGTCCAAGCCCAGCCATGTAGCCCTAGAATCCTTCCTCACTATGGTCCCTTCTTTTCCTGACTTGTGTGGCCTTAGAACACGAAACTCCTCTTGCCCTGCCCCTGTCCCTGATCTTCCAAACATCAACACACCCTCAGGAGAGGGCCCCCCCGCCAGGCTTCCTTACTGATTGTGGCGCAGATACTGTTGCCATCATTACTGTCCTTGCACTGAGTTCCTGGGGGACATTGAAAATTCTGGCACTGGATGACCCCTCCCATGCAGGTACAGTTCTGAGTACAGCCTCTGTTGATCCAGGTCTTATCTGCCTGTGCAAGTCAAGGGAAGAGAAAGGAAGTCAGGACAGAGGTGCTGGTTCTAAGGACACAGCCACAACACCTGTCTGGAGGGGTTTCTTCTGTCCTCCCTATAGGTAGGTTTCACATCCACTGGGTAAACCAAACACATGGAAAGGATTTTGGGGAAAATGAATCTGGGACTGTAGGTATAAGCCAGATGTATAGTACATACCTTGAATCCTCCAGTGAGGGTCTAATGGTGTGGATCAGGGGGTCTAGGATCTACCATTGAGGACTTGGAAGCACAGCCCAAATGCACAGAATCCTCAGTGGCAAGAGGCAGGGGTTGGGGGCAGGTGGTGGCTTAGAGGTAGAGCAGTTGCCTAGAATTTTCCAAGAAGGTCTGTGGGCATGGCTGAGTGGTAGAGCAGTTACCTAACTTCCATCAGGGAGAGGCTGGAAGTATGGCTCAGTTGTAGAGCATTTGACTAGAATCTTCTAAGAGGGGCTCTGGTATGGCAGTGGACCTGTGAGATCAGGACCAGCCAGCACTACCAGCTGATAGTGTGGTTCAGTGAGTTCCAGGCCAGTTGTGGCTATCAGGACATCCTGTCTCAAAAAGACCAAATACTACTAATAAAATAAAACAAACAAGAGTAGAATGGATTGCCCAGGTTAATTTTAGAAGACTAACTTCTGAGAGACCATCAGCCATAGGTCCCCAGAAACCCTCCCAATGGTGGTACCTACTATCCCTAATCTCTTAAGTGAGGGTGCTAGGTTCCTTCTTGCACTGCCTCTCACCCTCCAGCCAACAGCACACCTTCTACCCCTCCCCCTATGGCTCCCTTACTGATTTTCTCGCAGTTGCTGCTGCCAGCTTTGCTGTCCTTGCAGTACGTGCCTGAAGGACACTGGAATTTCCGGCACTGAATGGCCCCTCCTGTGCAGGTACAGCTCTGAGTACAGCCTCTGGAGGTCCAGACCATGTCTGCCTGTAGAAGCCCCAGGAAGAGAAAGAAAGTGAAGGAAGGCCAAGGGGGAGACTCTAAAAGACAGGATAAACCTGTCTTAAGGGCTAGCCTAATACTATCACTGTCAGCGTGTTTGTTCCACATCTATTAAGTCAACCAACCACAGGTAGAAAACATTTGATTAAAAAAAATTGCATCGCAGGGGAATGTGTAGCACATGCCTTTAATCCCAGCACTCGGGAGGCAGAGGCAGACGAACCTCTGTGAGTTCAAAGCCAGCCTGGTCTTACATAGTGAGTTCCAGGACAGCTAGAGCTACAGGAAGACCTTGTCTCAAAAAGACCAAAAAAAAAAAAAAAAAAAAAAATTGCATCTTGGGGCTGGAGGCATGGTTCAGCATTGAAGACCATATGCTCTTCTTCTAAAGGACCTGAGTTTGCATCCCAGAACCCACATTTGGCAGCTCACATCTGCTTGTGACTTTAGTTCCAGAGAATGTGATACCTTCTTCTGGCCTCTGGATGGTGCTTGCACTAATGTGCATACATTCACACAGACACATATGCACATAAATAAAAATAATACATCTTTTAAAAAGCATTGCCTCTTATATATATCTATATCTATATCTATATCTATCTATCTATATATATCTATCTATCTATCTATATATATATATATATATATATATATACATATATATATATATATATAGTTTCTGAAAGCATTGCTTCCTATGCTGGTAGTGTGGTTCACTGATAGAAGGCCTGTGTAGAATCTCCTAGTGAGGGGATGGAGGAATGGCTCAGCAGTAGATTGCTGGCCTAGAATCCACCAGTGAATGGCTGGTGCATGGTTCAGAGTTAGATCACTTGCCTAGAAACCCACAGGGAACATTTTTTGATTATGTACCAGGACCTGACCAACTCTGACACTCCAGAGCCAGCCATTCAAACATAAATATCCTAAGCTTAGAGAAGCAGAAGAAAGGAGAAAGTGACCCCCAACCCCAATCTCCACACCTACTCACTGGAATCAAGGCACCCTGGGTGTCTTTGCAGCCACATTGAATTCTGGGCACACACTTCTCTTTATTGAGCACAAAGCCAGGATGGCAGAGACAACCTTCCTTGCAGGTGGGGGGGCTTTGGTGCCTAAGCCCTCACAGAGGCCATCCAGGTTGGAGCAGGAAGGAGGACAGGGGGGAAGGCAGTTGGTGTAGTGGCTGTGGGCTGGGTACTGCAGAGCTATGGAGTAGAGGAGAGTCCATTAGTGGAGAAAATTATATGGGAAACAAGCAAGCAGAGGACTTAGAAACCAGAGGAGGCAGAATAGCCAAGGTAGCCTGGAGCTTTTTGCCTTTTGTTATTCAACAAACACTAACTGAGCATGGACTGAGTGCCAAGTCCATAGGGAAGGAAAGAAGAAGGACTTCCCAAGTTAATGTGGGAGACTAACCACTGCCCAGAGGACTCAGCTCCTCCTTACCCAGCCTCTGACCCTCCAGCCGTGAGCACACCCTCTCCTCCTTTCCCCAGGTCCTCCTTACTGAATTTGGCACAGTTACTGCTGCCATCATTGTTGTCCCTGCACTTAGTCCTCGGGGGACACTAGAAATTCTGGCAATGGATGACCCCTCCCATACAGGTACAGGTCTGCGTACAGCCTCTGTTGATCCAGGTCTTGTTTGCCTGCAGAAGCCACAGGAAAAGACAGGAAGTGAGACTAGAAGGGCTGATTCTAAGAAGATAGCCTCATTTCCTGTATGAAGTGCTGACCTTGCCCTCCTTATCTGCAGGTTTGACACTCATTTAGTCAACCAATTGTTGATGGAAAATCCTTGGGGGGAAATGCATCTGGGACTGGGGGCATAGGTCATAGGTAGAGCATCTGTCTAAAAATCCCCATTAAGATGCTAAGGGAGTGACTCCGCAGTAAAGCTCGGGCCTATGATCCTAGGGCCTGGGAGCATAGCTCAGAACATAGAGTTTCTGACTAGAATCCCCCTGTGAGGATTCAGGGGTAGTGGCTCAGCAGTAGAGCATTTTCCTAGTATGTTCCACAACCTGACCAATACTTCAGAGGCAGCCATATGTATAGAAGGAGCATCCCTGGTGCAGAGAAGCAGAAAAAAGGAGAAAGTTGTTTCCAATTCCACTTAAAGAAACAGGGAGGAGGGGGCCTAAGAAACAAGTATGTGTGAAAGTTTAACATGGGCCTGGGTCACATGTGCCTGTGCAGGTCTGAGCACGCTTGGGTCACATGTGCCTGTGCAGGTCTGAGCACGCCTGGGTCACATGTACCTGTGCAGGTCTGAGCAGGGGCCTGGGTCACATGTACCTGTGCAGGTCTGAGCACGCCTGGGTCACATGTACCTGTGCAGGTCTGAAGTCTAAGGTGTTGGTCTTCACCTTCCACCTTATATTGAGAAAATCTCCTCTTTTCCCCTCTCTTCCTCTCTTCTCTCCTTCCCCCCCTCCTGTAATCTTCCCTTCCCCCCACCCTGTCTATGGAACTGTTTTGCCTGCATACATATATGTACATCATATGCAGGCATCTTCCCTCAGAAGCCAGAAGAGGCCTCTACGGATGGTTGGTGCTGCCACGTGGACACTGGGAACAGAACCCGTGTCCTCTGCAGCAGGAGCAACCAGTTTTCTTAAACCCCAAGTCATCTGTCCATCTCCGTTCTTTGTTTTCGTTTTTGGGTTTGGTTTTTGTTTTTTGGGTTTTTTTTTTTTTTTGGTATTGGTATTGGTATTAGTATTGACCACTAGGCACACAAGACTAGCTAAGGCTAGTCACGTTTCTAGGGATTCTCCTGTCTCTGCTTTCCATCTCCTAGGAGGAGCCCTGGATTACTGGTTTACATGAGTTACAGCGATTCAAACTCAGGTCCTCTTTTAGAATAAACACTTCTTTTTACACAGTGAGTCATCTCCCCAGCCATCACTAATACTACTTTCAACATTCACTCACTGGGATGAGAGTTCCCTGGGCATCTTTGCAGCCACATTTAATTCTGGACATACACTTGTCCTTATTTAGCATGAAGCCAGTTCAACAGACAGCCCGCCTTGCAGTGGGAGGTGACTTTGGAGCTGGTAGGCGCACAGAGGCCATCTGGGTTTGAACAGGATGGTATGCAGGAGGGAAGGCAGTTGGTATAGTGGCTGTTGGCAGGACACTGTACATCTATAGGGTTGAAAAACAGTAGGGTTAGCAGAGAGGACCTGAGGGGGGCCAAGGAAGCAGACACTACAGAAAGCGTGCTGAGCAGAATAATCATCAGAGCTTTGCGCTTCTCCTACCTTCAATCACCAAATATAGAATATGGGTTATGTGCCAAGCCCAAAGAGAAGAAAGTAAGAAGAAGGGATCTCCCAAGTCAATTTGGGAGACTAAACATTGAGAGACCAGCATTAAAAAGGAGCCTAGCCCAGCCATGGTCTCCAGAATTCCTTTTCACTATGGTAGCTTCTGATCTCTAAGGCCCAGGGGGCTAAGCTCCTTCCTTTATTTCTGTATGTGTATGAATGTACTGTCTGCAAGCAAGTCTGTGCACCCGTGTTGTGCAATGCCGCGGAGGTCAGAAGAGGGTCTCGGATTCCCCTGGAACTGGAGTTCTCCTGGAATTGGAGCTTCAGACGGTTCTCAGCCGCCATGTGGGTGCTGGGGATCGANTGAATGTACTGTCTGCATGCAAGTCTGTGCAACGCCGCGGAGTTCAGAAGAGGGTCTCAGATTCCCCTGGAACTGGAGTTCTCCTGGAATTGGAGCTTCAGACGGTTCTCAGCCGCCATGTGGGTGCTGGGGATCGAACCCGGGTCCTCTGTAAGAGCGGTCGGCGACTAAGCTCCTTCTTTTCTGACTCTGATCCTCCAACCATGACCACACCCTCTCCTCCTTCCTTGTGGCTGCCTTACTGATTTTGGTGCAGCTACTGCTGCTGTCCTTCATGTCCTTGCAGTAAGACCCTGAGGGACACTGGAAATTCCGGTATAGGATGGCCCCTCCTATGCAGGTACAGCTCTGTGTACAGCCTTTGGAGGTCCAGACCTTGCCTTCCTGCAAAAGTCACAGGGAAAGAGGCTGGTTAGAGGGAGACAGACTTGCTGTCTGAAAGATTTAGGTTTGCACTCCCTATCTACAGGTTCCACATCTATTTAGAGTCTATTCATAGTAAATGGAAAATATTTGAAAAAAATACTACATCTAGCTGGATGTGGTGGTGCACACCTTTAATCCCAGCACTTGGGAGGCAGAGGCAGGTGGATCTCTGTGAGTTCCGGTCTACAGTGTGAGTTCCAGGCTGGCTGGGGCTGCAAGGAGACCCTGTATCAAAAAGACCAAAAAAATGCTACATCTAGAGCTGGAGGTACAGTTCAGGATATAGTGTCTGCTTGGAATCCTCCTGTGAGGCGCTGGGGGTATGCTTATTGTCAGAGCACCTGCTTAGCATGCACCTGTTTATCATCCCTACTGATAGTCTAGGAAATGGCTAGGTGTTAATGCTGTGCCTAAAATATCCCAGTGGGGGCCTGGAATACAGTTTATTCACAGAGCACTTGAGCAGAACACTTTTGATGGACAAAGGTGTGAGGTGGCAGGGGCATATACTAGAGGTAGGACACTTGTCTAGAATCCCCTAGTGAGGGGCTTAGAGTGTTGCTTAGCCATAAAGTACTTGCCTAGAATCCCTCAGTGAAGACCTGGGGGCCTGCCTCAGGGGTAGACACCTTGCCTAAGCCTATTTCAAGCACCGACTAAGCTTTATGCTCCAGAGCTAGTCATAAGGCCAAGAGCATCCCAGGTGGACAGGAAACAAGAAAGTGACCACCAATACTATTTTATTTATTATTTTTATTTTCACATATATGAGTGTTTTGCCTGCATGTATGTAAGTGCACCCATGTCATACAGTGCCCAAAGAGGTCAGAAGAGGGCATCAGATTCCCCTGGAACTGGAGTTAGGGACGGCTGTTAGCAACCATGTAGAGGCTGGGAATCGAACCTGGGTCCTGTGGAAGAGCAGACAGTGTTCGTGTATATTTGCGTGTGTGTTCCTGTGTTGGGATGACTGAGGGGGCACTTACCCATCATGCCAGAGGATAACCTCTAGTCTTTGTTGTGGCTTTTCTCTATGTAATCGAGACAGTCTCCCTCCCCTCCTCTTGTTGCTGTTGTTTTTCAATACCACAAACACAAGACTATCTTGACTAGCTCCCAAGTTTCTAGAGATTATCTTGTCTCTACTTCCTTTCTACCAGTAGGATCACTGGGACTAAAGACATGGGCTATGCTACCCAGTTTATGTGGGTTTAGGGGATTTTAACCCAGGTCTTCATATTTGCACAGCAAGGGATTTACCCACTGAGCCATCTCCCCAGTCCCCACTAATCCCACTTGCCATGTCCACTCACTGGAATGAAGACGCCCTGGGTATCTTGGCAGCCACACTGAGTTCTGAGCACACACTTTCATTAGTCATCACATAGCCAGGTTGGCAGAGGCAGTCCTCCTTGCAGTGGGAAGGGACTTTCGAGGTGGTAGCGTAACAGCGGCCATCTGGGTTTGAGCAGGAAGGTGGACAACGTGGTAGGCAGTCGGTGTAGCGACTGTGAGCTGGACACTGCAGAGCTACAGAGTGGAGAGACAGTGGAGTTAGCAGACAGAACCAGAGGGGCCAATATATAGTAATGAGGCTGCGCAGCAGGACCAGCAGAGCTGTGGCTTCTTTCCTTTCTTCCTTTCTTCCTTTCTTCCTTTCTTCCTTTCTTCCTTTCTTCCTTTCTTCCTTTCTTCCTTCCTTCCTTTATTCCTTCCTTCCTTCCTTCCTTCCTTCCTCTCTCTCTCTCTCTCTCTCCCCCTTCCTTCCTTCCTTCCTTCCTTCCTTTCTTCCTTCCTTCCTTTCTTCCTTCCTTCCTTTCTTCCTTTCTTCCTTCCTTCCTTCCTTCCTTTCTTCCTTCCTTTCTTCCTTTCTTCCTTCCTTTCTTCCTTCCTTTCTTCCTTCCTTTCTTCCTTCCTTCCTTCCTTCCTTCCTTCCTTCCTTCCTCTCTCTCTCTCTCTCTCTCCCTTCCTTCCTTCTTTCTTTCTTTTTCTTTCTCTCTTTCTTTCTCTCTCTCTTTCTTTCTTTCTTTTTTGGTCTTTTTGAGACAGGGTCTCCCTGTAGCCTCAGCAGGCCTAGAACTCACTATGTAGAGCAGGCTGGCCTCAGTCTCACAGAGATCCACCTGCCTCTGCCTCGTGAGTGCTGAGATTTAAAATGTGAACCTCCCACTCCTGTGCTTGGTTGTAAGCTTTTTTGTACTCTTGCAATTTTTTTTAATTTTTTTAAATTAAATTTTATTTTATTTCTGTATGTGTATGAATGTACTATCTGCATGCAAATCTGTGCACCCGTGTCGTGCAATGCCGCGGAGGTCAGAAGAGGGCGTCGGATTCCCCTGGAATTGGAGTTCTCCTGGAATTGGAGTTTCAGACAGTTCTCAGCTGCCATGTGGGTGCTGGGGATCGAACCTGGGTCCTCTGTAAGAGCGTTGGCGCTCTTAACCACTAGGCCATCTCTCCAGCCCCACTTTTGCAATTTGTATCAATGTGCATGAATAGCTTTGATAAAATAATAGTATAATACATTCATGTGTAAAAAAAAAAAATAAGGGGCTGGAGAGATGGCCTAGCGGGGTTAAGAGTGCCAACTGCTCTTGCAGAGGACCTGGGTTTGATTCCCAGCACTGACATGGCAGCTGAGAACCGTTTTTAACTCCAGTTCCAGGGGAATCTGACACCCTCTTCTGACCTCCGCAGCATTGCACAACACAGGTGAACAGACCTACATGCAGACAGTACATTCATACACATAAAAAATAAATAAAATTGGGCTGGAGAGATGGCCTAGCGGTTAAGAGCGCCGACCGCTGTTGCAGAGGACCCGGGTTCAATCCCCAGCACCCACATGGCGGCCGAGAACAGTCTGAAACTCCAATTCCAGGAGAACTCTAGTTCCAGGGGAGTCCGACACCCTCTTCTGACCTCCGCGGCATTGCATGACACTCCAATTCCAGGAGAACTCTAGTTCCAGGGGAGTCCGACACCCTCTTCTGACCTCCGCGGCATTGCACGACACGGGTGTACAGACTTGTATGCAGATAGTACATTCATACACACACAGAAATAAATTAAAAAATTAATAAAAAAATAAATAAAATTTTAAAAAATTGAAAGAGCTTTAAAAAAAAGTGAACCACCATACCCCACTTTTTTTTGTTTGTTATTCATTCACCAAACATTTATTGAGCATGGCTGGGCTGTGTGTCATAGCCTGAGAGAGGAAAGTAAGGAGGTAGGGCTGGAGAGATGCCTCAGCGTTTAAGAGCACTGACTGCGCTTGCAGAGGACCACAGGGTGGCTAACAACCTTCTGTAACTCCAGCTCCAGGGAATCTGACACCCTCTTCTGGCTTCCATTGGCTCTGCACCATGTGGTGCACTTACATACATGCAGGCAAAATATTCATACTAAGTAAAATAAATCCCCCCAAAATTAGAGTAAGAAGATGGGTCTTCCATCAATGTGGGAGGCTAACCACTGAGGAAGTAACTGAGAAGGGGTCCACCCAAGCAGTGGGTATCTATAACCCTCCCCATCATGGTACCTTCTATACCCCACCTGTAAGACCCAGAGGACTAACTTCTTTCTTGCCCGGCCTCTTACCCTCCAGCCATGAGCACCCTCTCTTCACCCTCATGGCTTCCTTACTGATTTTGGTGCAGTTGCCAATGCCACCCTTCCTGTCCTGGCAGCGAGTTCCTGAGGGACAATGGAAATTCTGGCACTCTATGGTTGTTCCCGTGCAGAGACAGCCTCTGGCGATCCAGGTCTTGCCTGACTGTGGAAGCAACAGTGAATGGAAGTCAAGACAAAGAGGGAGGCTCTAAGGAGACAAGCTCAGCGTCCTGTCTGGAAAGCTGACGTATGCATTCCCTATCTTTTTTTTTTTTTTTTTTTGGGTCTTTTCGAGACAGGGTCTCCCTGTAGCCCCAGCTGTCCTGGAACTCACTCTGTAGACCAGGCTGGCCTTGAACTCACAAAGATCCGCCTGCCTCTGCCTCCCAAGTGCTAGGATTAAAGGCATGCGCCACCATGCCCGGCTGCATTCCCTATCTTCAGGTTCTGTATTTATTCATTTAGCCAATTACAGTGGAAAATATTTAATTAAAAATTTGTATCTGGGGCTAGGTTGTGATCCAGAGGTAGAAGTTCTGTGTAGAATCCCCTGTGAGGGTTTGGGGTATGGCTGTACAGAACAGTGCTTTCCTAGAATTCCATAGTAAGATGCTGGGGATGTGTCTCATCCTTAGAGGACGTATCTATTGAGTGCCAGGCCCTGACCAACCTCGACCCTCCAGGGGCAGCCATACAGACAGGAATATCCCAAGCCAAGAAGGAGAAGCAGCTTCCAGTCCTCCTTTCCACGCCCACCCACCAGTATGGTGGCTCCCTGCACATCTCTGCAGCCACACTGAGTTCTGAGCACACACTTGTCTTTATTGAGCAAAAAGCCAGGTTCACGAGGCAGCCCTGCTTGCAGGTGGAAGAGGCTTTGACTCTGTTGCACCCACAGTGGCCATCCAGGTTGGAGCAGGAAGGAGGACAGGAGGGAAGGCAGTTGGTGAAGTGGCTGTGGGCTGGGCACTGCGGAGCTACAGGGTGGAGGGAGACAGGTTGGTGGAGAGAACTTAAGGAAGCAGAGGCTACAGAAACCAGTGTGGGATGAATGACCAACAGAACTGGGGCATCTCCATTCCTTTTGTTATTCATTCATCAAACATTTACAGAGCATGGACTATATGCCAAGCCCGTAGGGAAAGAAAGCAAATAGAATGATCTCTCAAGTCAATGTGGGAGACTAAACATTGAGAGACTGAGAGGGGGTCCATCCCATCTGTGTGTCTCCAGAATCCCTCCCCACTATGGTACTTCCTATCCCTGACCTCTAAGGTCCAGGGCACTAAGCTCCTCTTGCCCTCCCTCTGCCCTCCAGCCATGAGCACACCCTCTCCTTCCCCCATGGCTTCCTTACTGATTTTGACACAGTTACTGCTGCCGTCTTCAGTGTCCTGGCAATGAGTCCCTGAAGGACAATGGTACTTCCAGCACTGGATGAGCCCTCCTGTGCAGGTACAGCTCTCAGTACAGCCTTTGGAGAACCAGGTCTTACCTTCCTGCAGAAGCCACAGGAAGAGAAAGTGAAGGGACAGGATCTGGCTCTAGGGAGTCAGCCTTACCTCCTATCTGAGGGACTTACTTTTGCCCTCTCTGTCTGCAGGTTTCACTTCTGTTGAGCCAATAAACCATAGTTGGATAGTATTTGGAGGAAAAATTGCCCCTATGGCTGGAGGTATATCTCGGTAAAGAGTATCTACATACGGCCCCGCAGTGAGTGGCTGGGGCGTGGCTCAGAGCTGGAGTATTTGCTTTTAGCTGATACCAGACCCTGACCAACCTTCCCACTCTAGGGCCAGCCACATAGACAGGTTTATCCCAGACTGGAAGAAGCAGACAGAAGGAGAAAGTGGCCCCAATCCTACTTTTCACACCCACTCACCGGGATGATGCCACCCTGGGGGTCTTTGCAGCCACACTGAATTCTGAGCACACACTTGTTATTATTTAGGAGGTAGCCAGGTTGACAGAGGCAGCCCTCCTTGCAGGTGGAGGGGACTTTGTGGTCAATACCCTCACATCGGCTGTCTGGGTCCAAGCAGGAAGGTGGACAGGCGGGAAGGCAGTTTGTGTACTGACTGTGGGCTGGGCACTCCAGAGCTACAGGGCAGAGGGAGAGTGGGGTTAGTGAAGAGGGTCAGATGGGGTGCAAAGAAGCAGATGCTTCTTTTCAGGGTGGGCTAAATGTCCAACAGAGCTTTGGACTTCTCTCCCCATCCCTTCTGTTTATAATTTATTCACCAAACATTTACTGAGCATGGGCTATGTGTCAAGCTCTGAAGAAAGACAGTAAGAAGAATTGTTCTTTCAAGAAGAAATGGTTAATGTGGGAACATGGGCATGGTGGCACATACCTTTAATCCCAGCACTCAGCAGGCAGAAGCAGGTGGGTCTCTGTGAGATCAAGGCCAGCATACTCTACCTAGAGAGGGCCAGGACAACTCGTGCTACAGGGAGACCCTGTCTCAAAAAGACCAACCCCACCTACACCCCCAATCAAGTTAATGTGGGAAACTTATCCAGGTCAGCCAGCAATAGCAAAGTGACCTTGATGTCCTTAGATGGTAAGTATAGATCATACAGCTGAGTACCAGAATGGGGCCACAAGGCAAGGAGGACTAAGCCTAGGAGAGTTTAACATGGTCTTTAAGAGAAAGAGCCATGTGCGGTGTTATAATACAGCACTGGCTGTGGGTAGGGGAAGAGGATCCAGAGTCAAGGTTACCATTGGCTACATAAGTGAGTTTGATGCTAGCTGGGACCACATGAGACTCTGTCTCAAAAGGCAGAGAGAGAGCAAAGGCCCAAGATATGGCTCACAGGTCAAGTCGCTTGCCATCAAGCCTGAAGACCTGAGTTCGACAGGATCCACATAGTGGAAGGAGAGAACTCACTTCTGAAAGTTGTCCTCTGACTTCCACATGCATGTTGTGCCATGTATGACAAACACACTAAATAAATAATAAATAAATCAAACACAGAGAGGAGAGAGAACATACGGCAAAGCATACCATGCTCATGGACACAGAGTCAGAAACACACTAAATAAATAAATAAATAAATAAATAAATAAATCAAACACAGAGGAGAGAGAACAAACGGCAAAGCATACCATTTTCATGGACACAGAGTCAGAAACACACTGCTCATGTCAGTTACTCCTCAGCTTGCTCTTTCTCTAGCCTATCAATGGGGAATTCTAGGGAGTCATTCTATCACTGAGCTATTCTCTCTGGCCTGGCTGACACAGCATATATATTATCATATCAGAGGTCATACGCCATCCTGGGATGGTTCAAAGTGCATGGAATGGTCTGCATGGCCACTGTGCATTTTTATGAAAAGCTGTTCAACATCTTCAGTTGTTGCTACCCTTGGAGTTTCTGGATCCAATCAAAATCCCAGTCATATGAAGGGACTACTATAAAAACTACAATGGGGGCTGGAGAGATGGCCTAGTGGTTAAGAGCACTGACTGCTCTTGCAACCACTGAGCCATCTCACCAGCCCCGCCTATTTTTTTCTTAAATGGAAGAGCTGAGCCAGGCATGGTGATGCAGCCTGTAATGCCAGCTCTTAGGAGGTAGAAGCAGGGGGATCAGGAGTTTAAGTTAACATTTAGCTGCCTAGGAAATCCGAGGCACTCTGGGTTACATGAGACCCTGTCTGAAAAAAAAAAACTGTGTCCAGTCAGTTGGGGGTGTGGGTCAGTTAGTAGAGTATGAAGCTTGGGTTCCATATCCAATACCACATAAAACCAGACATAGTGGTACATATGTATAAGTCTTAAACTCCAGAAGTAGAGGCAGGAGTATCAGGAGTTCAAGGTCATCCATGGCTACATAGCAAATTCAAGGCCAGATTGGGCTACATGAGATGCTGCTGCTGCTGCTACTGGTGCTGCTACTGCTACTACTACTACTACTACTACTACTACTACTACTTCTACTGTGATTACAACTACTACTGCTGCTACTGCTGCTACTGCTACTGCTACTGCTGCTGCTGCTGCTGCTACTACAGCTACTACTGCTACTACAGCTAATACTGCTACTACTGCTGCGACTGCTACTACTGCTGTGACTGCTACCGCTGCTACTACTGTTATTGCTGCTACTACTGCTACTATAAAAAGGTGACCACCAAAAAAAAAAAAAAAAGGCATGGAGCTGGAGAGATAGCCTAGCAGTTAAGAGTGCTGACTGCTCTTGCAGAGGACCTGGGCTTGATTCCCAGCACCCACATGGCGGCTGAGAACTATCTGTAACTCCAATTCCAGAGAACTCCAGTTCCAGGGGAATCCAACACCCTCTTCTGACCTCCGCGGCATTGCACGACACGGGTGCACAAACCTACATGCAGACAGTACATTCATACCCATAAAAAATGAATAAAATTTAAAAAAATAAAAAATTTAAAAAGGCATATAAAGCCAGGTGTGATGGCTCATACCTTTAATCCTGGCACTTGGGAGGCAGAGGCAGGTGGACGTCTCTGAGTTCAAGACCAGCCTGTTCTACATAGTCAATTCCAGGACAGCTGGGGCTACAGAGAGACCCTGTCTCAAAAAAAAAAAAAAAAGGGTGACCAGCCATTTACCTGGAGGGGCAAAGAAAGAGTAGCAGAAACTGGGCTGATGGAGTGTCACTCATCATAGACTTATCCTTGCAGGCAGAAGCCAGGCGGAATGGTAATTACATTCTTTTGGGTAGAATAGCATTGGGAAAGGATATGGAAACCAGAGAGGGGCGGGGTATAGCTTAGGGGTACAGTGCGTATCTGTCATGAGAAAAGCCCTGGGTTTCAGCTCCAACACTACGATTTAATTTAAAAATATTAAAAAATAATTTTAGCTTCTTGTGCACGGCCCCTAGAGCTTTTGTCCAAGTAGTTGGGAGTGATGCATTTTGGAAACAACGACAACAACAACAACAACAACAACAACAGAAAGGACTGCATCAAAGAACTGACTGAAACAGCAAACTGCTCAAAACAGTCAACTTCCACATGGAGAATTTTGAGAAAGACTGAGAAAGAGATGAAAAGCATGTTCGGCAGAATTCATGAGCTCTGGTGGGGTGGGGGGATAGGGTGGGGGACACGGGTTCAGATTTAAAAAATATATATATAATAAAAAATAAAATAAAATAAGCATCAAAAAATAATTTTAGCCATGTGTAGTGGCACATGCCTTAATCCTAGTACTTGGGAGGAAGAAGCAGGCAGATCTCTGTGAGATAGAGACCAATCTGGTGTACATAGCCAGTTCCAGGCCAGCTTGAGCTATAGGGAGATTCTGTCTCAGAAGAAGGAGAAGGAGGAGGAGGAAGGAGGAGGAGGAGGGAGGAAGAGGAGAAGGAGGAGAAGGAGGAGGAGGAGGAGGAGGAGGAGGAGGAGGAGAATTTGAGCTGGCCAGGATGGGGAAGAGATTGCTCAGTCTGGAAAGTGTTTCTTATACAAGCATGGGACACAAAAAAACTCAATCCTTAGGGCTCATGTAAAAAGCCAGACATGCTTATAACCCCAGTGCTGGGAAGGTAGAGACAGGAAGATTCCTGGGGCTCACTGGCCAGCCAGCCAAACCTAATTGATAAGCCTGAGTTTATAGTGAGAGACCCTATCTCAGAAAGTAAGGTGGGGCTGGGGAGATGGCACAGTTGATAAAGTGCTGGCCATGCAAGCATTAGACCTGACTTTCATCTCCAGCACTGATGTGAAATCAGGCATGGCGGCATGTACCTGTAACTCAGTGCTGGAAGCAGAGACAGGTATAGTCCTGAGGTTTGCTTGTCAGCCAATCTAGTTCATCAATGAGCTCCAGATTTAGTGAGAGACCTTGTCTCAATGACTAGGGTAAGGGACTAGAGAGATTACTCAGCAGTTAACAGCATTGGCTGCTCTTACAGAAGAGCAAGGTTCGGTTCCCAGCATCCATGTGGCACCTAATAACTTCTCTAACTCCAGTTCCAGGGGATCCAATGCTATCTCTGACATCCACAGGCATTGTATGACATGGGAACCCTTACATACATGCATATAAAACACATATTAATTAATTAATGAAAAAAATAAGGTCAAGGGGCTAGAGAGGTGGCCCAGCAGTTATAAGAGTGATTATGGCTCTTCCAGAGGATAGGACTTCAGTTCCCAGCCTGCTCCCATCTCAGGAGGCACCTGCAGCAGCAGGGGATCTCATACCCTTCTGGCCTCTATGGGAATCTACATGCATGCACACATAAATACTCATAGTCACAAACACATTCACATGAATAAAAATAAAATCTATTAAAAAATGAGGGACACTGAGATCTCCTGAGACCAGCTGAAGCACAGGTACCGGGGCACAGGCTAAAGAGCCCCCTCCCTGCCAACTGGGATTACAAAGGCATCTGAAGGAGGCAAGCAAAGCAAGCCTTCAACACAGTGAAGAGGCATTTAGGACTCACGTTGGAATACAGGCAAGGAGAAACCCATATGCCAGGAACACGAAGAAGAGACAACACAGGAAAGGGGCAGGATAATCCCGCATCAAGCTCTACCAACCCTATGGAAGATTCCTACAGTGGGATCCCCCTGGGGATGGCCCAGGACACAGATATCAGAAACACATTTGGGAACATATTTAAAGAACTACAAGATTATAAAGAGCAAATCAAAGAACTAAGAAAAGAGAATGAAGAACTCAAGAGGAACCTAGAGAGAGAGGATGACAAACTCTGGAAGGAAGTAGAAACACTGAAAAGATCCCATGCTGAAAAAGATAAGGAAACCAACCAGCGAAGTAAAGAGCTACAAGAAGAGATTGAGAAGCTCCAAAAGGAAGTAGAAATACTAAAGAAATCAGAAGAGGAAATGAAAAAGGAAATCAAACACTCATCCAATCAAGAGGAAAGGAATGGAAAAAGCCTCAGAAGCAGAATGGAGGAAGCAGAACAAAGAATATCAGACCTGGANGAAAAAAAAAAAGAATCAATAGAAGACATCTGAACTAAACGATATGATACACCAAATGGACCTCATAGAGCTCTACCAATATTCCACCCTAATACCAGAGGATACACTCTCTACTCAGCAACTCAAGGAACATTCTCCAAATCGGAACCACATACTGGGACACAGAAGAAACCTGCCCAAATACAAAAAAAGTTCGAAATAATTTCATGCATTCTATCAGACCACAGTGCAATAAACCTTCAACATCAACACCAGGATTTAAGCCCTACTGCTTACAAGAACACATGGAGACCTAAACAACATACTCTTGAATAATGAAATGGTCAAGAGGAAAGAGATAAAGAAAGGAAATAAAAGGCACTTCCTGGGAAAACTGAACAACAATGACAATACAACACAAAGAAAAAACCTTGGGGATCCTTAAAGCAGTCCTGAGAGGGAAGTATAGCCCTGGGTGCCTACATAGAAAAAAAAAAAAAAAAAAAAAAAAAAAAAAAATCTAACACTACAGCTAAAAAGGCACTTGAGAGGCAACAACAGATTGAACCCTAAATGCAACAGACAGGAAGAAATTAACAAAAGATAAGCAGTAGAAAATTTCAAATGAATTACGAAACAAAGAAAACGAATACAAAAAAAATCATATGAATCCAAAAGTTGGTTCTTTGAAAGGCAATAAACAAGATAGACAGACCTCTAGCCCAGTTAACCAAAAGAAGGAACAACTCCAAATCCATACAATCTGTGATGAAAATGGAAATATCAAACAGACAAGGAAAAGATCAGAAAGTCATGCGGGAATATTTCAAGAAACCTATACTCTACCAAGTTTGAAAACCTAGAAGAAAGAAATGGACGCAGAATATCTTGAAATCCTGGAATCACCAAAGCTCAACCAAGGAAGAGATCAACCAAACTAAAACAGACTCATATTATATGAAGAAATTGAAGATTGTTTAATAAGAAACCCCCCAACAAAAAAAAGCCCAGCTCCAGATGGTTTCACATGCAGAATTTCTATAAAACATTTTCAAAAAAGACCTACGACCATTACTACTCAAACTGCTTTATAAGGATACAATGAGAAGGAATTCTCCCAAATTTTCCTTCTATGAAGCCACCACCACCTCTATTACCAAAACCAGGTAATGATCCAACCAAAAAGGAGAATTACAGACTCATCTTTCCAATGAACACAGATGCCCAAAATTCTAAAAGGATACTGGCAAATCATATAGACCCACATTCAAGAAGATCACCCATCATTGACCAAGTTGGATTTCATACCAGAGATGCAGGGATGGTCTTTCAACACATTGAAAATTACATAAACATTCATCGAAACACATAAATGGAATCAAAGACAAAAACCACACATCATAACTCAACTGATGCTGAAAAAGCCTGCACAAAATCCAGGCAGTCCCTATGCTTAAAAGTCCTTTAGAAGGAATTGGATTGGAGGGATCATTTCTCAATGTAAACTCAAAGCCATAATACAGGAAACCCACAGCCAATATCATCCTAAATGGGGAAATGAACAGAACATTCCCTTTAAAGGTAGGAACTCGGCAAGTCTGTCCCCTGCCCTTGTCCACCACTCTCCTTCAATATGTGCTTGAAAAACCACTTGCTAGGTCAATAAGGCAAAGAAAGGAAAATTAAAGGAGTACTAATTGGAAAAAAGAGGAAGTGTCAAATAGTTCCCATTTCTGATGATATGATGTTTAACTTAAGGGATGCTTAAAAATTCCACCAGAAAACTCCTAGAAATGGATTAACAGCTTCAGCGCAAAGTGGCCAGGATACAAAATTACCTAAAAAAGTCAATGGCCTTTCTTTACACAAGAACAAGCAACTGGAGAGAAAGAATTCAAAGAGGACCTTCCCACTCACAGAGCCTCAAAAAAACAATAAATTACCTAGGGAACAAAACCTAACCAAGGACACCAAAGATCTCTACAACAAAAAATTTTTTTTTTTTTAAAAGAAAGAAAATTGAAAAACACAGAAGATGGGAAAAATACCTCCCATGCTCGTGGTTTGGGGAAAATTTAACATTTCTTTAAAAATTGTCCATTCTACTTGAAATTTCTTGTACACATTTAATGCAACCCCAATCAAAATCCCCAAGAGTTTCTTCACAGGCTTGGAAAATGTCCTTTAAATTTCATTTAGGAAAAACAAAAGACCCCAAATAGCTAAACAACCCTGAGCGAAAAGAGCTACACAGGGGCATCTTTATACCAGACTTTAAACTATTACTCTTAGGGCTTATAGTCATAAAAACAGACCTCGGTTATGGTACTTGGCACAAAAACAGACCTGTTGACCAATGGAACAAAATCTGAAGATCCAAACTGAACACATTACAATTTCAGCCATCCATATTGACAAAGGGGCTAAGAAGACACTAATAGAGAAAAGACAGCATCTTCAGCAAGTTGGTGTTTGGCAAAACTGAATCACCACTTGTAAGAAGAATAAAACTAAAACCACCTCTAACCCTGTTACAAAAGTCACCCAGATGATAAAGACCTTCAATGTGAAACTCCAAAACTCTTGTAGGTGATAGAAGAAAAAAGTGGCAGCAGACTACAAGACATAGTCATAGGGAAAAAGGACTTTCCTAAAAATCAGACAGCAGCGCACAAGAATTAAGGTTGATAATTGGCAAATGGGACCCTCATAAACTCAAAAAGCTTCTGTACATCAAGAAACAATCAAGGAAATGAAGAGAAAACCCACAGAAGTGGAGGAAACCTTCACCACAGAATCATCCGACAAAGTGTTGATTTCCAGAGTATATAACTACTCAAAAAAACAAAGATGAAAGAAAAAAAATAACTCACCTCAATTAGAATGGAAGAAAAAGAGCTGGAACAGAGACTTTCACAAGTGAGGAATTTAGAGATGTCTGAGAACACCTTAAGAAGTGTTCACATCCACTAATCATTAAGGAAATGCAAATCCAAAAACCACTTTAAGATATTCATCTTATTCCAATAAGGACGGCTAAGATCAAGAAACCAAATGACATCAAGTTGCCGGAGAGGTTATGGGGAAAGGGAACACTCATTCCACTGCTGGTGGGAAAGTAAAATCGTGCAGCCATTAATGAAAAGCTATGTGGAGAACCCTTGGAAGACGTGCTTGGAATTGAAATCTTTGCCACCCGACCCAGCCATCCACTCCTAGGCATTACCCTCAAGACTCATCCCACCACAAATATACATGGCACATTGGCCTATGTTTATTTCAGCTTTCTTCCAGCCAATATGCAAGGAGCTGGAACCAACTTAAATGCCCCTCAAACTGATGAGTGGATAGAGAAAATGTCGGTAATCTACACAATGGGGTTCTATCCAGCAGTAAAGGACAGAAAGCACGACATCATGAGTTTTGCGGGAAAATGGCTGGAGTTAGAGGACAATTGCATCTGAGTGAAGTAACACAGTCCGAAAAAAACAAAGGGATGAATTGGTATCCCTCATCTGTCGATGCTAGTGCCAATTACCAAGTTTTAAGTATTTCCTGTGCAGGCCCCTTGAGCTTTTGTCAAAGCAGCTTGGGAGTATGCATATTAAGAACACAACAACAACAACAGAAAGGATTGCATCAAAAGAACTGACTGAAACAGTGAACTTATCCTGCTCAAAACAGTCAACTTCCACAATGGAGAATATCGAGAAAGACTGAGAAAGACGATGAAAAGCATGTTTTGGCAGGGAATGCATGAGCTCGGTGGAGGTGGGGATGGACTGGGGGACACGCGTCTAGATTTGATAAATATAATATATATATATTTAAAATAAATTTTAAAAAAATGAGGGACAGGCCAGACCATGGTGGTGCCACACCTTTATCTCAGCACTCAGGAGACAGAAGCAGGCAAAGGCAAGCAGATTTTTGTGAGTTCAAGGCCACCCTGGTCTACTAGTTGGAGAGATTTCCAGAAGCTGGCGAGCTACCGGGAGACCCTGTCTCAAAAGGACCAAAAAAAAAAAAAAAGAGGGACAGATGGGGTTAAGAGATGGCTCAGTGGTTAAGACCACTGGCTGCTCTGGCAGAGGACCTGGGTTCAGTTCCCAGTACTCACATGGTGGCTAACAACCACCCTTAACTCCAGTTCCAGGGGATCCAATGTCCTCTTCTGACCTATGCAGGCATTGCATGACATAGGTGCATTTAAATATATGCAGGTTATATACTCATATACATAAAATAAAAATGTATATACTCATATACATAAAATAAAAATAAGGCAAGGCGTGGCTGTACACGCCTTTAATCCCAGCAGGGATTAAATCCCAGAGGGAGGCAGAGGCAGGCAGATCTCTGTGAGTTCAAGGCCAGCCTGGTCTACATAGCAAGCTCCAGGTCAGCTAGGACTAAAGGGAGACCCTGTCTCAAAAAGACAAAAAATAAATAAATAAATAAATAAATAATAACTATTTTATAAAAAAGAGGCACATAACAATTGAGAAAGGCATTCGCTGAATTCTGGCCTCCTTTTAAATGTGCACACACACACACACACACACACACACACAAAACAAAAAACAAGGTCGATGACTGTATGTGGCCTAGTACCTGAAGTTGGCCTCTGGTCTGCACATGAACATGCATTCATATGCACATGCATACATACACTCAGGAACACACACACACACACACAGATTGAGATTTTTGGCATACTTATCATCTCAGAACTCAGGAGACAGGTAGGAGATCTCAGATTGAGGGCAGCTTGGGCTACATAGAGATATGTGGGAAGAAATGGGATTTGGGAGTGGCTGGCAGTGGGTATCAGCAGGGGAAAGTCAGGGCAGAGCTGCTATTCCTCCAGCTTGGTGGCTTGAGTGCCCTGTCCTGACAGGCAGCTGCAAAGCCCTGCAGAGCCTCACAGAGAGCACGGAAGAGTTGTCTGAACTTACAGAAGCTGTTCATACAGGCCAGCAGGAAGGGTTCGAGGGTCACCTGAGAGGCACACTGGTCCCAGGATGAGGCCTCAGGGCAGTTTGGCAGTTTGCCTGGGCCGTTTGGAAGTCAATGGGCTCGCATTTGCGGTTCATGATCTCCCGCGGTTGCACTTGAATGGGCTGTTTTCCTCTGATCTTCTGACAACTGGGATGGGAAAAGAAAGGGCTCAGAAGAGCTGTGCATGCCTGCAATCCCAGCCTCTGGAGTAGGACAGGAGGGTCTGAAGTTCAAGGTTAGAGCTGTCCAGATGGCTCAGCAGATAAAGGCACATACCACCAAGCCTCAGGATCTGAGTTTGATCACCAGAATCCACAGAAGGGAAAGAGAAGACTAAGTCATGAAAATTGTCCTCTGACCTCCACATGTATACTATGACATAGGTATGGACACACACACACGATAATAATAATAATAATAATAATAATATTAATAATTTTTGTTTATTTCAGACAGGATCTCACTACATAGCCCTGGCTGGCCTAACTGCTATGTAGATTAGGCTGGCCTTGATGGCACAGACATCTACCTTCCTCTGTCTCCCAAGTGCTAGGATTAAATGTGTGTACCACCAAGCCCAGCTAAATAAATAAACTTTAAATAAATTTTTAAAAGCTGTTCAAGGTCATCACTGGCTACATATTAAGTTTGAAGCAGGCCTGTCTTAAAAAACATACCAAAGGGGCTGGAGAGATGGCCTAGTGGTTAAGAGCACCGACTGCTCTTACAGAGGACCCGGGTTCGATTCCCAGCACCCACATGGCGGCTGAGAACCGTCTGAAACTCCAATTCCAGGAGAACTCCAGTTCCAGGGGAATCCGACACCCTCTTCTGACCTCTGCAGCATTGCATGTCACGGGTGCACAGACCTACATGCAGACAGTACATTCATACACATAAAATAAATAAATAAAAAAATTTTTAAATTGTCTTTGCTTCCCCCTCAAATTTCACAATCCTTGCTTCCATTCTCAAAAAAAAAAAAAAAAAAAAGCACCAAAATGGCCAGTGACATGGCTTAGCAGGTAAAAGTGCTTGCTGGCACAACACTACACACATGCACCATGACACATACATGCCTATACTCCCACATACACATCACAGTCACATACAATACAATAATAATTAAAAAATAAAATGGGGGCTGGGGATCTAGTGTGTAGTAGAGCCCTTACCTAGTGTGTCTGAGGTCCTCAGTACAAGAAAAAATTTTTAAAAGGGACTGGAGAGATGGCTCAGTAGTTAAGAGCACTGGGTGCTCTTGCAGAGGCAACTGGTTCAGTTCCCAGGACCCACATGGCAGCTAACAACCATCTATAACTCCAGTTCCAGGGACTCTGATCCCCTCTTCTGGCCTCCATGGGCACTGCACACATGGGTACACTTATATGTAAGTAAAAAAAAAATCATACACATAAAATAAAAATAAAATTTACAGATTTATATAATTAAAAATAAAGAAAGAAGCTAAGTGTGATGATGCTCAGTTGTAATCCAAGCACCCAGGGGCCAGAGGCAAGAGGACCAGTGAGTTCAAGCCTAACCTGTTCAAACTACTGAGTTCCGGCCCAGCCAAGGCTACATAGTCAGACTGTCTTGAAAGGGAGGGGAGAGAGGGAGGCAGAGGGGAAAGGAAAGATGAAAAGGTAGGACAGAAGGGAAAGAGGGAAGGAGGGAGGGAAAGAGGGAAGGAGGGAGGGAAGAAGGGAGGAAGGAAGGAAAAGGAAGGAAGGAAGGAAAAGGAAGGAAGGGAAGAAAAGGAAGGAAGGAAAAGGAAGGAAGGAAGGAAAGAAGGAAAAGGAAGGAAGGAAGGAAAAGGAAGGAAGGGAAGAAAAGGAAGGAAGGAAGGAAGGAAAAGGAAGGAAAGAAGGAAAAGGAAGGAAGGAAGGAAAAGAAGGAAGGAAGGGAAGAAAAGGAAGGAAGGAAAGAAAAGGCAGGCAGGCAGGCTCAGGGGACCATTACTTTGAGTCTATGTCCTTATCTTTCTAACTGTCCATGAACTCCTGCTCATCCTTGGCTAGTTCTTCACTGGGCATCATTAGTTCATCCTCTTCCTCATCATTGAAGTTCCCGCACGCACCGCAGATCTGGGATGGCAGAGGGGAGGTACTCTGTTACTGAGCTACAACCCTCAGCCCCTTTTTTTTATTTATTTAAAGAAAAAGTTTTGGCCTTTCTGAGAAAGGGTCTCTTCTGTACCTCCAGCTGGTCTGGAACCTAGTATGTCGACCAGGCTGGCTTTCGGTCTTCTAGAGATCTACCTGCCTCTGCCTCCCAAGTGCTGGGATTAAGGGTGTATGCCACCATACCCATCTTATTTTAAAGTTTTATTCTTTTGAGACAGGGTTTCAAGTGGCCAAGGCTCATCTCAAGCTTGATGGGTAGCTGAGAATCACCTTGAAATACTGATCCTCTTGCTTCTAGCTCCTCAGTGCAAGGATTACAGATGTGCATCACCACATGCAGTTTATGTGGTGCTGAGGACGGTAGAACCCAGGGCTTCAGGCGTGGCTGGGCAGGTACTCTCCCAATTGAAAGCCCCAGCTCTTTATTTTGAGATAAGTTCTCCACAGATAGCTGGAATTTGCCATCCTCCTGCCTCAGCCTCTCAAGGGCTGGGATTACAGATATGTGCCACCATGCCGGGCTCTAAGGGCGTTTTTCATTGGCATACACTTGCCCAGCCTATGATAGAAATGCATACTCAGCCTCCCTCCTCCATGCCGGGGAGTGACCTCTTTGGTTTGCCAGAATGGCGGTGCTGTCCTATCTCCCCAAGGCCGCCTCCCCCATCAACACAGCCAGGTGGTTTTCATCTTGCCTTTCCATGACAGGATGTAGGGACTTGTATATCTAAGAAACTATTGCTCTCAAATTTGACTTGAACTTCATCCTTAATTGTGACAATGGTATAGGTGCCTTTGGCCATTATTAGGAGCCCTGGGATCTGGGTCATGGCAGGAAGGATGGCCAGAGTGTTATTGATCTGAAGAGGAAGGAGAAAATGAATAGGTGGAGACCAGAGGCCTCTCCTCACAGGCTCTTCTCATCCCTCCCCACCTCCCTATGCCCAGCTCACGAGGACTCTGTGGTTATTTTGCAGGGTGACACGGAAAGTGAAGATGTCTATGTAGAGTTGTTGGACATGGAAGGTCCCTATTTTACTTTGGGGCTTCTCTTCAGTCTTGGCACTGATGGTGAAGAAAGGCAACAAGTCCATGTTGGGGTGGCACACTTTGACCAGGACATGAGTGCACGTGTCTTGGAAAGAATGGACATGGCCATCAAAGCTCATGACCCGGGAATCCTCTGAGACGAGGCACACTCCTAGCTCTGTGGAGAGAGAGAGGTGGCTGAGGGATTGTTCCAGGGTACCTAAGGAAACAATCCCTCCTCTCTGCCTAGGAAAAGCCAGAGAGACCAAAGAGAGGAGGAGGACCATGTTTAAGAAAAGAATCACAACACAAGTGTCTACTGGCACAAGGCTTGAGGTGGGGTGTGATTCACACAGTAGGGGACTTATGCCACAGAGGAGCCAGGCATTGGACTGGTGAGATGGCTCAGCAGGTAAGTGTGCTTGCCGCCAAGCTTGACGACCTGAATTTGATCCCTAGGGCCCACAAGGGAACTGACTCCCACAAGTCATCTCGACCTACTCCCCTCCCCTGCCACCCACAAAACAAATAAGTGTAATTTAAAAATAAATGTAATTAAAACCATTTTAAAGGAAGAACCAGGTGTAGTGGTGTCCAAGACTTGAGAGGTAGATGCAGGAGGATCAGGAATACAAGACCAGCCTGTGGGTGGGGAGGGCTGCTAGTTCAGTGGGTAAAGTGCTTACTGTGCAAGTATGAGGAACCTAGTTCAAGTTCCCAGAACCCATGTAAAAGCCAGACACACAGCGTATCTGTAATCTGTAATCTCAGCACTCCTACAGGGAGATGGGAGGGAGGGCAGGAGGGAGCTGTGGAGCCAGCTCGCCTGGCATCTGCAGCAGAAAATCAGCAAACAGCCCTGTCTCAAACACCTGAGGTTGTCCTTGGACTTCTACATGCATGATGTTGGCAGGTGCACAATGGCATTCCTGCACATAAATGTATGCACACACATACACAGACAAAGACCAGCCATGGCAACACAGCAACTTTGAAGCCAGATAGCCTGGGCTATATGAGGCCCTGTTGCAGAAAACCAAAAACATGAAACAAATTAGGTGAACCCCAAGTAATCATTCCTGGTGGAGGGAGGCCATTTCTCTCGCCAGAGCTCTTAAAGTACAGTCAGATTATGACCCTAACTCCAGCCCAACAGAGGATGGAAGGAGAGTGTGGAGGACTTTTGAAAAGCTGCCCACATAGGCGTGGGTCCCCAGCATGGAAATCCTACCTGTAGTGCAGTGGGGCAGCCCATCTGGGATGACCACGTGTTTGGCCTTACAGGCCGTGTGGCCGCAGGTGATGCTGTTCTGTTTGACGCAGGTGCAGAGGGTGGTGCAGGTCTCCTCTGAGTACCAGCTCTCCCCCAAATGTGGGGATGGCCATCATCATCAGCATAGCCAATGGGAAACTTGGAAACTGGAGATGGGCGGAGACCTCCCCAGACCCAGAAGGTAACTGCATTGGTCCCATCCCTTCCCTTCCTCTTTGCTTCTACTTTCTACCCTTCCCTCCTCTCCCTCCTTCCTTTCTCTTCTCTTCCCTCCCTTCTCTCCATCCTTTCCTTCTTCCCTTCTATCCCCCTTTTTTTACCTGCCATCTGTCCATCTATCCATCTTTGTTTTTGAGACAGGGTCTCACTGTGTAGCCCAGGCTTCCCTTGAAGTCATGACCCTCCTAACTCAGCCTCCCAAGTACCTGGATTACAGGTGCGTGCCACCATATCTGGGTCTTAACCTCCAACTTTTCTAGCCTCTCAGCATCTAGCCTTTGTCCTCACTCCCAGCTCTGTTTTGCCCTACCCCTTCTTGGGCTCTGAGCCCTTCATCTGCTCGGTCTTCCTCTCCAGCCTCACTTCCCTACACCCGTGGAGCTGGAGAGGAAGAGCACCCCGTCATCAGGCCTCTCACCGGGTGATAAGAGCCGGCCCGCCACTGCAGCCACACCGGCCAAGGGGCACACAGGCGGTTCCACTCAGAATGTGGCCTTCCTGGCATTCACAGCCTTCGATACAGGGCAGAGTACAGGGACAGTCCTTTCCAGTGCTGAGGGTGAGGCAGTTGGCTGGGCAGGGGCTGGTACATGGTTTATAGCTGCTCCTGGGTGGGCACCTCAGAGCTAAGAAGGACACAAATGTTAGGAAGGGAAGAAAGGCACTCCCAGCTCCTGAGCCTGGGGTGAGGCTCCTGGGAAGTGCCACTGATGGGTGATGAATCCCTGGTCTATTTGATGAACTTAAAAAAAAAATAAAATGAGCCGGGCACGGTGGCACACACCTTTAATCCTAGCACTCAAGAGGCAGAGGCAGGAGGATCTTTGTGAGTTCAAGGCCAGCCTGGTCTACAGAGTGAGTTCCAGGACAGCTGGGCCTACAAGGAGACCCTGTCTCGAAAAAAAAAAATGAACTTGGAGCTGGAGAGATGGGTCAGCAGTTGAGAACACTGTCTGCTCTTGCAGAGGACCTGGGTTCAATTCCCAGTTACCATCTGTAACTCCACCTCCAGTGCCTTCTTCTGACCTCTGTGAGCACACATGCAGGCAATATGCTCATACACACAACAAAACAAAACAGAACATTTTTTGAGGCATATAGCCCAGGCTAACCCTGAACTTGTTATGTGGTCAAGGATGACCTTGAACTTCTGATCCTCCTGCTCCACGTCCCTAGTTCTGGAATCGCAGGCATGTGCCACCAATGCCCTGCTTTAGTGATTGATTGATTGATTGATTCAGGGTTTTGCTACGTTGACCAGGCTGGCCTTGAATTCACAGTCCTTCTCCCTTGGCCTCCTGAGTGCTGGGATTATACAAGCATGAACCACCATGCCTGGCTCTAAAATGGACCTTTATTTAGAGCTCCAGAAGGATGACTTGGCATAATAGTATGCACCTGTAATCCCAGGAAGCTGATGCAGGATTGCTCTGAGTTCAAGGAGCCTGTGTTACATGAGACCCTAAAATCCCATCTCCCTCCCCGCTAAACAAATGATGTCCTGACTTGTACCATAACATGGATGAACCTAAGGAAATCATGCTAAGTGAAAGAAACCAGACACAGGATGTACACTATATGATTCTTACCATGTATGCCTGTTTTGGGGGGAGTGGATGTGGGGGGGCATGTATGCTAAAAGCCAGAGGTCAACCTCAGGTATCATTTCTCAGGTGATATCCACCTTGGGCTTTTTTGGTTTTGGTTTTGTTCGAGACAGGGTCTCATTGTTTAGACCAGCTGGTCCAGACTCACCAGGCTGCCCTTGAATTCTGCCTACCTCTGCCTTCTGAGCACTGGGGTTAAAGGTATGTGCTGCTTGGCGTGGTGGCACTTTAATCCTAGCACTCGGGAGGCAGAGGCAGGTGGATCTTTGTGAGTTCAAGGCCAGCCTGGTCTACAGAGTGAGTTCCAGGACAGCTGGGACTACAGGGAGACACTGTCTTGAAAAGACCAAAAAAAAAAAAAAAAGTGTATGCTATGCTCAGCCAATCTTGTTTTGAGACAGGGTCTCTCACTGGCCTGGAGTTTACCAAGTGTGCTCTTCCACAAGCCAATGAGCCCCAGGGACCCAGTCTCCTCCAGAGAGCTGGGATTACAATCACCTAACACTACACCTGACTTTTTTTTTAAACACAGGTTCTAGAGATTCAGCTCAAGTCTTCATGTTTATAAAGCAAGCACTTTACCAACTAAACTATCTCCTTAGCTCCCTGTATCATTCTTTGGTTGGTTTAGTTGAATCATTGTGTAGACCAAGGCTATTCCTGAGCTCCTGATCCTCTTACCACTAGAGTTATAGGCAGGTTCCACCATGCCAATTCTTTTTTACAATGATTTTTTTTTTATGTGTATGATTATTTTGCCTGCATATGAGTGTGTGTAGAGGCCAGAAGAGGATGTCGGATTCCCCTGGAACTGGAGTTACAGATGGTTGTTACCTGCCCTGTTGGTTGCTGGGTACTGAGCCTGGGTCCTCTGCAAAAGCAGCCAGTGCTCTTAACATGGAGCCATCTCTCAAGCTCATGCCAAGTTTTATGTGACATTCTTTTTTTTTTTTTTT
>VZQC01013045.1:2503393-2576078 GCA_009823505.1 Rhizomys pruinosus | reverse complement strand
TGTCAAGTTGACAAGGGGTGGACTTGTGATGGTTAATCCTGGGTGTCAACTTGACTGGACTAAGGAACAAATAAGAGAAAAAGGATCTTCGGATTGGACCACCTCAACCCAGATGGCCCACCCCAAATGTGGGCATTACCTTCTGCCAGCAGGCAGTATAAAAGGCCACGGCAGAGGGAGCTGGTCCCTTTTCTCCTGCGGCTTGCCTCTCTCTCACTGGTGAGTTTGTCTTGCTGCTGTGATCAACCCTTCGGATCCCAGCATGTACTGAGACCGGCAGATCTCCTGGAATCCACCAGGCCTTCAGCACCAGATTGGGACTACTGAGACATCCAGCCTTGCGGACTGAGCAGTTCCCTGGATTCTCAGCCTCTCCAGTGTGGCGCAGCTACTGTTGGACTACTTGAGCTCTGTCACGTGAGCAAATCAATAAATTGTATATAGCTGTATATTTGTCCTGTTGTTTCTGTTTCTTTAGAGAACCCTGACTAATACACAAAGTTTTCAACGTTCATCCAGATTGTGGATGAACTGGTGCTTCAATCCTCATATAAATGCATACTATTCCATTGTATGGCTATTTCACATTTTGTTTATTCACTCCACAACTGATAAGACATTTGAATCCTTTCCACTCTTTTTTTTTTTTTAATTCCTGAGAGGGCCATGCTGTGTAGGCGAGGCTGCCTTCCAACTCTCCATCATCTTGCCTCAGCTTCTCAAGTGCAGGGGATTACAGGTACACATCTCCAAACTAGACTACTTTTTGGCTATACTGAATGATTTGTTGTTGTTGTTGTTGTTGCTGTTGTCTTGAACTCGCAGAGATCTGCCTGCCTCTGCCTCCTGAGTGCTGGGGTTAAAAGTGCGCACCACCAGGCTGGGCTGAATGACTTTTTATAAACATTTCTGCACAAGTTTTATGTGGCTGTGTTAGCATTTTTCTATGTGCATAATGGAGTGGATTGGAGGTTATATGGTAATTCTACTTTGACTCTTTTTAAAAATTGCATATTATTTTCCCCCAAAGTCTAAAATGGGGTTTAACTGAGTTGTACAAGGTCTACTTATCATGGGTTTGATCCTTAACATTACAAAGAGGAAGAAGGAGGGTGCAGGCTTTAAATCCTAGCAGTCAGGAGGCTGAGCAGGAGGATTATGAGTCTGAGACCTGCCAAGACTACACAGAGAGTTCAAGGCCAACATGAGCTGCATAACAAGACCTTGTCCTGAAAAACAAATAGGGGGCTGGGGATTTGGCTAACAGGTAGAGTGCTTTCCATGCAAGTATGAGGCTGGGCAGGGATAGTGGTCTACCTGTAATCCCACAGTTCAGAAGGTAGAGAGAGGGATCCCTAGGGCAGGCTGCCTAGCTAGACTAGTCAATTGGCAAGCTCCAGGTTGGTGAGAGACCCTGGGAGAGAGATCGAGGAAGATACCTGAGGTCAACTTCTGGCACACACACACACACACACACACACACACACACACACACACACACGCACACTTACATATGAGCGCCTACATGCCTACACCTATAAAACAAATAAACATGGGCCAGAGAGATGGCTCAGAGGATAAAGGCACTTGCTGCCAAGCTTGATGACCTGATCTCTAGGACTTACATAATGCGACAAGTGAACGAACTCTTACAAGTTGTCCTCTGGTCTCCACATGTGTATGGGGTATACACAGGCATATACATACACAGAGGAAGGAAGGAAGGGAAGAAAAGGAGGAAGGAAAAGGAAGGGAAGAAAAGGAAGCAAGTAAGGAAGGAAGGAAGGAAGGGAAGAAAAGGAAGGAGAAGGAAGGAAAAGGAAGGGAAGAAAAGGAAGGAAGGAAGGAGAAGGAAGGAAGGAAAAGGAAGGAAGGGTAAAGGAAGGAAGAAGGAAGGAAGGAGAAAGAAGGAAGGAGAAGGAAGGAAAAGGAAGGAAGGAAGGAAGGAAAAGAAAGTACATATCCACACACGCAACACCCATGCACACAGGCATGCAATCGACTGGGAAACAAAATAAATTTTAAAAAGTTTTTTAATGTTTCTGGGGGCTGGAGAGATGGCTCGGCAGTTAAGAGCACTGGCTGCTCTTACAAAGGACCCATGTTCATTTCCCAGCACCCACAAGACAGCTAATAAATATCTGTAACTCAAGTTTTAAGGGATCCAAGGCCCTCTTCTTGCCTCTGTGAGCATTGCACATCATCATTTGTGCACTTACATATGGGTAGATACTCATATACATAAAATAAAAGTGCATACATTTAAAAATGGCACATGCCATTAATCCCAGTGCTCAGGAGGCAGGGGCAGGCAATTTCTGTGAGTTTAAGGCCAGCTTCATCTACATACCAATTCCAGGCCAGCCAGGGCTACAAGGTGAGACCTTGTCTTTTTTTTTTTTAATTGATGCTTTGTGCATTTCATACATCGTTTTCCAATTCAGTTCAGGCATATTTCCCTTTCCCTTCCCCCCACCCCCACCCCATCCCAGATCATGCATTTTGCCATAGCTGTCCTGCATCTTTCTCTCAGTTTTTTTTCCCATTTTTTAGCTATAAGTAATGATCCATGAGTACAAGCATCCTTCATATGAAACCAATTTGCAGGCTGTTGTGCCCAAACCCCCACAGCCCCACCATCCAGCAGGGGGTGAGGGGTTGTATGTTCAATCAAGTTGATCAAATAAGTGTCAAGACTACATTGCTGTAGTTTCACCATTCACCCCAACCGTAGCCCTTACATTCTACCATGCCCCCTCTTCAGCAGATTGTTCCCTAGGCTTAGAAAAGGGGCACAGGTGGATGAGAAGCAAAACAGTCCACTCTCTCTGGAGCTGTTGTCTTGGACTCTGGTCAGTTCTGGCTGTTTCCTTTCATGGGCTGACAGTTTGTCCAGGAATAACCTTTCGATCCTACTAATGAAGCACAAGCAATTAGATATATAGGTATTTAAACAGCACTAATAGTTATGGTAGGTTACTTTGGTATAGACACATATGTTTGGATGATATGTTAATCCATGAATTACATTTTTTCCCCCTGTTAAATATGACAGGGTCTTACTGTGGCTTATAACATCTCCTAACCTGTAGAGGATGTAAGCTTGTGGCATCAGCCATGGGTTATTCCTCCAAGGAGAGAGCCAATAGCCAATTAGATTTGGGATATACAGGCATATGGCTGCCTCTGCTGCACAGTATTTCCAGGCAGGTGAGGTGTAGCTGGTGCTGACGGTGGAGTCTTGCTTGACTCAGGGAGACCCATATTTGCTTTATTGGTTTAGTGGCCTTTGGTAACACTCTCTGGCATTCCAGAGGCCATCTGTACACTTGCATGTGTGGTCTCAATACATCCCTCCCATGTTAACGTCAGGTCTTCGGCAGCAGGGTCTTATTGCCTCTCCTCCTGTAGGTATCCCAACTTAGAGGCAAGGAGCCCTTACCTTTTGTGGGGCCTTGGATCCCCTGGCCAACATCCACCTGGTAGAACAATCCATTGCTGATGTCAGAGCTCCTGTATTAATATATTTTGCCTGAGTGCATAGCCCTAGGACTTTAGTATTATATTTGGTTCTGAACAGAGAGTAATCCCTTCCACAGTTCCCATGTCTAGTAGTCAATTAAAGAAAGCAGTTTTACCGGTTTTATAAGAGATTACCTCTACAATAGTTGTCTCCAATTTACAGTTGGGGAGCGACCTCATCATTGTCATATTTCTCCTTGTTCTATGGGTGGGAAGGCAAGGAAGTCTCTCATATCAGAACCTTTGTGGCACCTAGAAGGTAAGTTTCATTAGGACTCATTATAACTAGTTGTTACATGTAGGATCCACAGAGGGGTTCGATGTTTATGGCAATCTGAGGCTTTTCTTCCTTTGAATGTTCAGACGGGTCAGCCTTTCCGTTGCCACTTTTTGGTACATCCTACTCAATGCAAACCTGTATCTTTTCTTTCTCAGCCGTTAAGTTGGTGACGTTTTGTCCTGTTGGAACAAACAAATCTTTTCCCATAGTTAGTTTTAAGATTTGAATTGCAAGGGTTTGATGAAAAGGTTTCATGTCTTTCTGTATCCCCCCCCCTTTTTTTTTAGCGTATGAGTCTCCAGAAGATAGTTGTATTATACATGACTATAGGGTGGAGTCAAGGCATAGATTTCATCAAATTCACCCATGTTGTTTTGGGTGACTATATATGATTAACTTGGGAAGCAAACTTAATTTTTACGTTAAATCATCTTAAAGAGAATGCTACAAGGTGATACTGTACAACAGAGAAATTATAGAGAACATTTGTATGTGTCAATCCCAAAGTTCTTGCTCTACAGATTTTATGTAAAGCAAATGTGGGCAACAGCGAATTATATCTCCATTTAATTCAGATGCATTACCATTTTTATCAGATTCTGTAAACCAATGTTGTTTAATATACACATGTTTACTTTTACTTTTACTAAGTCCTAAAACACCATGTGTCCTGTAGACAGTGTCTAGGCGAAACTGGGTACTTGCTGAGCTCACGTCAATTAAATATGCCTTAATCGAATATACACCCGTGTCCCTCTCCCACCCATCCCCCCTTTCCAATTCACCATTTCAGTCCATTTTCTGATGCAGTCTTTCTGTTGTTCTTTTACTATGCCTCCCTCTCCATGAGAAATATTTATATCTGGGTTGTTGGTACTAGCATCCACATATGAGGGACACCATTTGTCGTTTGTTTTTCTGGGACTGTGTTACTTCACTTAACATAATGTCTTCCAGCTCCATCCATTTACCTGCAAATTTCATGATGTTGTCCCTCTTTACTGCTGCATAGTATTCCATTGTATACATGTACCACATTTTCTCTATCCACTCGTCAGTTGAAGGGCACCTGGGCTGGTTCCAGCTTTTTGCTATTGTGAACAGAGCTGCAATAAACATAGCTGTGCATGTATCTTTGCAGTAAGTTGTGTCTTGTGGGTATATACCCAGGAGTGGTATGACTGGGTCAAATGGAAGGCTCATTTTGAGTCTTCTAAGGGTTCTCCACACTGCTTTCCATAGTGGCTGTACAAGTTTACATTCCCACCAGCAATGGATGAGTGTTCCCCTTTCCCCACAACCTCTCCAGCACTTGGTATCATTCATGTTCCTGATCCTAGCCAGTCTTATTGGAGTAAGGTGATATCTCAAAGTGGTTTTAATTTGCATTTCCTTAATTATCAGCGATGTTGAACACTTCTTAAGATGTTTCTCAGCCATCTCTAATTCGAGACCTTATCTTAATAGTTAATTAAGCTGGGTGTGGTGGTGCATGCCTTTAATCCCAGCACTTGGGAGGCAGAGGCAGGTGGATCTCTGTGAGTTCAAGACCAGCCTGGTCTACATAGCGAGTTCCAGGCCATCAGAGGCTGCAGGGAGACCCTGTCTCAACAATACCACCCAAAAAGTTAATTTATTGATTAAAAATAAAAATTTAGGCAGGGTGTGGTCATGCACACTTTTAATCCCAGCACTTGGGACGCAAAGGCAAGCGGATTCTGTGAGCCAGAAGCCAGCCTGTGGGTGCTGGGAGCTGAATTCCTATCCTCACACTTGCATGGAAAGCACTTTACCTGTTTAGAAAACAAACAAACAACAAAAACAGAAACAAAAAGACAACCAAAAATGTTTAAAGATTCTGTTAAAAGAAGTGGCCAAAGAGAATGTAGAAGGGGCAATAAGTAGATACAAGGCAGAATTTTTGATGAGATGAAAATCAAGCAGAGAATCAGGTGTGGTAGCATGCAGCCGTCATCCCAGCTCATCCTTGGCTACATCGAGAGTTTGAGGTCAGCCTGGGCTCCATGAGACCCTGACTCAAAAAAACAGAAAGAGGGGGCAAGAAGGTAGCATCGGTTCTGGGCACTGGAAGACAAGCAGAGAACAGGGCTGGGCTGGAACAGAGTGAGGAAGAGACGTGGCTCCCTGTGGGCAGGTGCAGGCAGAGGAGCAGAGGCTTTTTTTTTGAGAGAGAGGATGGGAGTCCTCTGGGCTCCCCAAGGGTTGCAGGAGCTGGAGGTGGGGTCACTCACGGCAGAAGGCGCTGTTGCGCCAGGTAGTTACCTGGCAGGCTTGGGGCACACAGGGATGCATAGGCCTGCAGGGTGCGGCACAGGCCTGCAGGGTGCAGCACGGGCCTGCAGGGTGCGGCACAGGGCCAGAACATCTCCTTTGGTCCCGCACTGGCCACACACACCACTGGAAAAGCTGGCCTGTGGAGACACCACTGCATGGCAGTGGGAGAAAGGCCCTGGAGGACAAGACGAGGTGGGGAGAGAACACAGGGAGCCCCGGAAGCCAGCAGAGCCGTGAGGCTTCTGTGCAGCTACTTCCTTCTTCTTGGCATGTACTTGTGCATCTGTGCTTGTGTGCACAGGTGGTGTGCACAGGTGATGTGCACATGCACGGATGTGGAGACCAGAGGACAACCTAGGACAACTTTGGATGTCATTCTTCAGGAACACCATCCCATCTTCTTTTTTTAATTTTATTATGATGATGATGACAATGATGTGTGTGTATGATATGTACATGTAGACACGTGTGCCACAGCATACGGGTGAAGGATAACCCATGAGAGTTGATTCTCTCCTTCCACCATGCAGGTCCTAGGAATCAAACTCAGGTTGTCAAGCACCTTTACCCTCTGAGCCATCTCTTAGGTCCCCTGACTTGTTTTGGGGAGACAGTCTCTCATTTGCCTGGATGGAATTCAACAAGTAGGCTTAGCTTAGGGTCTCCTCTCCCCTCAGCCCTAAGATTACAAGTATGTGCCACCATACCTGGATTTGTTAAAAAGTGTATTACGTTGTGGGAAAAGGGTGTGTACACACCATGGCACACCTGTGAAGGTCAGAGGACAACTTGGAGGAGTTGGTTCTCTCCTTCACTATGAGCTCCTGGGATCAAGTTCAAGTCACCTGGCTTGATGGTGAGCACCTTTAGTCTCTGAGCCATCTGGCAGCCCCACACATGGGTTTCTTTCTTTTTTCTTTTTTAAAGAGATGGTTTTTTTTTATTTTATTATTTTTGTATGTGTATGAATGTACTGTCTGCACATAAGTTTGTACACACATGTCATGCAATGCCGCAGAGGTCAGAAGAGGGTGTCGGATTCCCCTGGAACTGGAGTTCTCCTGGAATTGGAGTTACAGATGATTCTCAGCCACCATGTGGGTGCTGGGGGGATCGAACCCGGGTCCTCTGCAAGAGCAGTCGGCACTCTCAACCGCTAGGCCATCTCTCCAGCCCCTACACATGGGTTCTGGGGATCAAGCTCGGGTCTTGTGCTTGTAAGGCAAGCACTTTTCCAGCTGAGCTATTATCTCCCTAGCCCTTGTATAGCTAATTTGATAGCTATCAAAAACTTAGCTAGGCATGGTGTCATTGCCTGTAACTCTACCACTTTGGGAGGCTGAAGCAGGAGGATCACTGTGAGTTTGAGGCCACCCTGGGCTACATACAGAGAATGAGTCTAGCCTAGGCTAAAACTAAGACCTTCTCTGAAAAAAACAGTGGCTGGAACTATAGCTCAGAAGATATGTGATCCCCCCACACCACGTAAACGGGGTGTGGTGGTACACATCTGTAATTCCAAGCACTCAAGAGATGGAGGCAGGAGACTCAGAATTTCAGTCATCTTTCAATACACAGTGGGTTCAAGGCCAGCCTGGGCTACATGAGACATGTCTCAAACAAAACAACAACAAAACTGGATGTATTCAGAGCCTATGGCTTGAGATATCAAAGAGGGCCCATCAGTCACAGCACCCAAAAAGGTGAGCACTGGCCACTCTGTGTTCCTCTTAGCGTCCCTGACTTCCTATATGTTCTCTTCTGGCTCCGTCTCCCTCCATAACCTGCAGGGTGGAAGACAAAGGGTCCTGGGGAGGGAGGGCCTGTCTCTTACCCAGAGGGTTCATCAAGATGTCACAGTTTTTATGCCAGGTGTCCTCTGTGTGGTGCTCTTGGCAGATGGAGGGCTTGCCCCCGACCGGGAAGCAGCTGTACGAGAAGGGGGAAAAGATAGAAACTTGGGTCTGAGGAACAGTGCCTCCCCCGAACTGAAGCAAAGCCACAGAGGAAAACGGGGAGGAAACACAATGGCGGCCTCCAGTGGGAGCCAGGAGTGCAGCGAGAAGCAAGCTAGGGGTCAGCCAGCCCCCTCCATGGCAAGGCCAAAGGCAAGCACAGGACAAGCCAGCTGCCACAGGCCTGAGGAGCCACAACAACTGCATTTTTTATGTTTCATTATTTATTTGTAAGACTTGTTTTATTTTATTGGTCTTTTTTAAAAAATACAACTTTTGTATTTATTTTTAAATTTTTATTTATTTATTTATTTTTATGTGCATGTAGGTTTGTGCACCCATGTTGTGCAATGCCGAGGAGGTCAGAAGAGGGCGTCGGATTCCCCTGGAACTGGAGTTAAAGGACAGTTCTTAGCCGCCATGTGGGTGCTGGGAATCAAACCCAGGTCCTCTGCAAGAGCAGTTGGTGCTCTAAATTGCTGAGCCATCTCTCTAGCCCCTTATTGGTCTTTTTGAAACAAGGTCTTCCTGTAGCCCCAGTTGGCCTGCAACTTACTATGTAGACCAGGCTGGCCTTGATCTCATAAGAGATCCTCCTGCCTTTGCCTCCCAAGTGCTGGGATTAAAGGTGTGCACACCAGGCCCAGTTTTATTATTTTTAATTGTGTATATATCTGTGTGTGGGTATATGCACATGAATGCAGGTGCCTACAGAGGCCAGAAGGTGGCATCCCCTGGAGCTGGAGTTACAAGTAGTTGTTAGCTACCTGATGTGGGTGATGGGAGCCAAACTTAAGTTCTCTGCAAGAGGGCGGTGATATTTACTGCTGAGCCCTCTCCAGCCCCTACTTTTTAATTTTCTTTCTTTCTTTTTTTTTTTTTTTTTTTTTTTTTTTTTTTTNAAAAATAAAAAAAATGTTAAAGATGTGCCAACACACCTGGCCCTCATTCTTAATTTTATTTATTTTTTTGTCTTTTTGAGACAGGATCTCCCTGTAGTCCCAGCTAGCCGGAGCTCACATGTAGACCAGGCTGACCTTGAACTCACAGAGATCCACCTGCCTCTGCCTCCCGAGTGTTGGGATTAAAGGCATGTGCCACCATGCCCGGCTTGAAACATATATTTTCAAAACTCCAGTCATAGATTAGGAATATAGCTTTAACCAGTGGCTAAGTATGTATCTGACACACACGGGACCTGAGGTCCATCCCCAGTGCTGAGAATTTAGACAGGACGAACAGGAGATTTGGCTGGCTTTGTGATAGTAGGGTATCCAAAATACAGAGAGCCCAGACACGCAAGGTCACTGGCGGGCTTCCCCCAAGATCTGCCCCACGTCGAGCTCCCCCAGGCCCAGCTCACCCATGCTCTGAGGTTTCCTGCATCTCCCAGGCAGCTCCCAGCTGAAGTCAGTTGCCTTTAGGCTTCTTGTCTGGACCCAGATTGTTATCCAAGCTGTTACTGTTATAGGTCCCTGAAGAAGCAGAGCAGTAATAGAGGCGGTAGAGGAGCTATGGGTGCACCCAGTTCAGAGACCACAGCCTTCCCAGTGACCTGTGGTGTGCAGGAAACCCTGGATTCTATCCCCAGCATCGCAGTGCTGCTCCTGTAATCCCAGCAGACAACCCTGTACTTGGTGCCTCTCTGCATATCAACCCTTTTGTCTTTGGGGATTTTGTTGTTTCTTTTAAGGCAGGCTCTCACGCAGGCTATCATTGCAACTACATAGCCAAGGATTTCTAAACTCCTGACTCTGCTTGGTGCTGGGAATACAGGTGTCCACTAGCAAATTTGGTCTATGTAGTGCTATTGCTGGAACCCAAGGATTGCTGCATGCCTGGCTAGTGCTCTCCTAACAGCTAGATTGCCATTCCCCATTTCACCTTCTTTACTGTTATTCTTGTTTACTTCTAATGAGGGTTTTATGCAGCAGTCTAGCCTTGAACTCACTATGTAGCAGAGGGTGACCCTGAATTTCTGCTACTCCTGCTTCTACCTCCCAGGTGCTGGAATTACAAGCTCACATCATCATATCTGGCAGCCCTCTCCTCTTCACCTCTGGCTTTCCCGGGCACCTGTTCTCAGGCCCAGTGTCCTCAACTCATTCATCAGTTGACAGGTCCTGAAGACACCTCACATAGATGTGGGGGGCTCCCAGTTTTCCCTGAGGGTGCTCACCACACAGCCCGCAGAGCATGCCCGAGTAGGAGGAAGGCACCGTTACCTCCACCAGGTGGTTTCCATCATAGTGAACTTGAAGCCCAAAGTTCATGTAGAGCAGGACAAAGATGCCACTCAACCTAATGGTCACCCGGCCTTCCAAAGGCCACACAGGTAGGGCAACTCGATGGTCATTCAGCTGCAGAAGTTGGCAAGGTATAGTATAGAGAGTCAGGAACTTGGGATGAAGACTAAATGGGAAAGGGGTTTAAGGGGGAAAAATGGGCAGATTCGAGGCCAGTTTGGGCTACTTGAAACCCTGTCTCAAACAAAACAAAACAAAACAAAACAAAATTTGGGGCATGCCTATAATCCTAGCACTTGGGAAATAAGAGGAAGGTGAATAAGGAGTTTGAGGTCATTCTTGGCTACATAATGAGTTTGAGGCTGCCATGGGCCACATAAGGCTGTGTGCTTCCAACCCCCCCCCCCAACAACAACAACAAAAGGCTGGGAGATGGCCCAGTCGGTAAAGTGCTTGCCACCGGAGCATGAGGACCTGAGTTTGATTCCCAGAACCCACATAAAATGGCAGCTATGGTGGCGCATGCTTGTCATCCAGCACTGGGGAGACAGGCAGGCAGATCACTGGTGTTTGCTGCTTCAGTGAGTCTCTGTCTTAAAAAAACAAGGTAGAGAGCTGGGAGTGGGGACACACACTCTTACTCTCAGCATTCAGGAGGCAGACATCTAAGATGGAGCCCAGCTTGGTCTACACAGAGAGTTCCAAGCCAGCTCAGGTTACTAGGGAGACACTGTCTCTATCTTAAACAAACAGAAACAAAGCAAAACCGGGTGGAAAACTGAGAAGGCCTGAGGTTGACCTCTGGCATCCACATGCACATATATCTGCAATACAAGGTTGCCTGCATATACACACAGATGCATTTTAAAAAGGAAGAGGGGCTGGAGAGATGGACTGGTGGTTAAGAGCACTGGCTATTCTTGGAGAGAACCTGGATTTGGTTCCCAACACCCACATGGTGACTCACAACCACCTGTAACAACAGTTCCAGTTTATCCGAACCCCTCTTCTGGCCTCTGCAGGAACCAGCACCCATATGGGGTACATACATACATGTAGGAAAAACATTTGTACACATCATAAACTCTTTTTTTTTAATTTTTTAAAATTTTATTTATTTTTGTATGTGTATGAATGTACTGTCTGCATGCAGGTCTGTGCACCCGTGTCGTGCAATGCTGCGGAGGTCAGAAGAGGGTCTCAGATTCCCCTGCAACTGGAGTTCTCCTGGAATTGGAGTTACAGACGGTTCTTAGCCACCATGTGGGTGCTGGGGATCGAACCCGGGTCCTTTGCAAGAGCAGTTGGTGCTCTTAACCACTAGGCTATCTCTCCAGCCCCTCACATCATAAACTTTTAAAAAAGGGGATCTGGGCATCATGGTGTGTATCTATAATCTCAGTAGTTAAGAGGCAGAGGCAGGAGGATCAAGTCATCCTCAGCTACACACTGAATTCTGGGACAGCCTGGTCTACAAGAAGCTATGTTTCAAAATAACAGTAACGACTAAAAGAAAAAGGAGGAGGAGGAGGAAGTTGGTGGGAGGGCAACCAAAAGGCAGTAGGAGAAACACATACAACCTTTCGACCTTTGATCAGGGAGAATTTGAGGCCAAAGACCTGCACGTGGACAGCTTTGACGTAGGAGAGCTCCAGGTTGCCGTCGCGGTTCTCATTGGCAGCACTCACGATAAAGTTGTTTTCTTGAGACTCAGACAAGCAAGGCTGGGTCAGAACATAAGAGCAGGTGCCCATACAGTGGTGCAAGGCTCCGTCGAATGTCAAGTAGTGGGGGTCGCCAGAGGCACTGCAGGTAGCGGAACCTGGAACGGAGAGGACAGGCTTTGGGTTTCATTGCCCCACACTGGAAGGCTCGAGGAAGATTGGTTTAGCTTGGCTCAGGAAAGGCAAGGTAACTGTCTTCATCAACTCTGGGTCCTTTAAGATGTTCCTACTCTAAAAAACTGCCTCACAGAATCTACAGTTTAGATCTAGAATGTTCCCACAGATCCATGTGTTATAGAGTCCTGGTCCCCAGATGGATATTACTGGGAGGTGGAGGAAACTTGACCTTTAACATAAGGTTTAAGGTTACTGCAGGGATGTTCTTGACGGAAGTTGTGGGATCCTGGCCTCCTTTCTCTCTTCTCCCTCCCCCCAATCTCATCTTTTTGAGACAGGGTCTCTCTGTAGCTCCAGGCCACAAATGAGGCTGGCCTTGATCTCACATCTCTAGATCTCACAGATGTCTGCCCTACCTCTACATCCCCAGTGCTGGGACTAAAGGCATGTGACACGACACCCAGCTTGACTTATTTTTTTTTTAAGTGCAAACCATTTGTGTATAAAAAAACAAAGACATCTCAAAGAACTACCCAGGGGCTGGAGAGATGGTTCAGTGGTTAAGAGCACTTACTGCTCTTGCACAAGACCTGGATTCAGTTCCCAGCACCCAAGTAAGGCAGCTCACAACCAACTGTAACTCTGGCTCCAGAGCACCCTCTTCTGGCTTCTTTGGGCACTAGAGAGATGGCTCAGCAGATAAGAGCACTGGCTGCTCTTGCAGAGGATCTAGGTTCTATTCCCAGCACCCACCTGGCAACTAACAACCATCTGTTAATTCCAGTTCCTGGGGATTTGACACCCTCTTCTGGCCTCCATGGGTATTGCATGCATGTGGTGCACTTACATGCATATAGGCAAAACACTCATGAGCATCAAATAAAAATAATTTTAAAAAAAGACTGCCAATGACTACCCAAGAAAGAATAAAAGGCCCAGGAGTCGAAAATAATGAGTGTAGTTTAAGATTCTGGAAGAGATTGGTGTGGTGACACACCCCTTTTAGGTCCAGTACCTTGGAGGCAAAGGCTGATGAGGAAGGCAGAGTCCAGCCTGATCTACATAGTAAATATCAGGCCAGCTGGGCCTTCAAGAAGATCTGTCTCAAACAAAAGAATACATTAGGCATATTTCTGTAAATTCAAGGCCAGCCCCGTCTACACAGTGAATTTCAAGCCAGCTTAAGCTACATAGTGAGACGATGTCTCCCTGTCTCAAACAAAGATACGGAAAAAAAGACACGTGTGAGATCAGAGTGTTCCCCCAGCCAGAGGCACCTGAGGTTTTCTCCCATTGCTGGCTATTAGCTCGGGCAGGTGTAGGACGGTACCGACGTCTTGGTCCTTGGATGTACCAGAGTGCAGTGCGGCCCTGGACTACTGGCAAACTGCAGTTTGCCCGCCATCTCCTGCCCAGCTTCTAGCCCTGTTGCTGCTCCTACTCAAGTATCTGTGGTTCCCCTCAGCCACTCCTCCCGGAAGTATGATGAGTTCTCCACAGCCGCTCTTCCAGGAAGTATCAGTCCTGGAGTGTCTACTGAGGTCCCCACAGTTCCTGGAAGTATCTGTCCCGTGCAGCTGCTGTTTTGCTGCAGTTCCTCACGGCATTCCCTGCCTTTGACGCTGTGGCCTGAGACCCTGGAAGCACAGCCATCGTGGCTCTTCCTGGGACAGTCGCTCTTCCTTCTGGAATCTTCCGTCTGCGGCACCGTGTCACAATCAGAGGGAAGAACTTACACTGAGCCAAGTGTGTCTTTAAAAGTATATTAAGTATATTTATTGATTAGCGAACATAAAACCTCACTCAAGCTATCAACCCTGTAGTCTACTTTACCCCGGAGGTCAGATGGCCAGGGACGTCTTCTGTCTCCGTAGTCCCTCGTGGCTCGAGAGCGGCGTTCAGGTTCGTGCCTCGGTCAGTGCCAGCGTCTTGGTCCTGATCTACGCGAAGTGATGACACGTTAGCGGGTTCAGCAGCCAGCCTCCAGGCACGAGGATATTCTCCTCCTTGTTTCACGCGTTCGGGAGACAAGTGCCACTATGAGGTTGGTGCGGGCAGCGGTCCGCGTTGGGCGTTCGCCTTCACTCGGGCATAGTGTATGGCGAAGAGGCGATGAAGTCTCTGACCTCCGGGTTTTTTGTTGTTGTTGTTGTTTTTTAATTTTATTTCTGTATGTGTATGAATGTACTGTCTGCATGCAGGTCTGTGCACCCGTGTCGTGCAATGCCGCGGAGGTCAGAAGAGGGTGTCGGATTCCCCTGGAACTGGAGTTCTCCTGGAACTGGAGTTTCAGACGGTTCTTGGCCGCCATGTGGGTGCTGGGGATCGAACCCGGGTCCTCTGTAAGAGCGGTCGGCGCTCTTAACCANAACTGGAGTTCTCCTGGAACTGGAGTTTCAGACGGTTCTTGGCCGCCATGTGGGTGCTGGGGATCGAACCCGGGTCCTCTGTAAGAGCGGTCGGCGCTCTTAACCACTAGCCCATCTCTCCGGGGTTTTATAGTCTTAACTGGGTGCTGTCTCAACTTTCTTAACTAGTTACACACGGTTCAAGTTGGGGTTACATCATCTAGGCGCACGATATCACTGCAAGTCACACTTCAAGTGCCACACATATTAGCATATCTTTATCACACAGAGTAGGGTTACTGCCACGCGGGGCAGGATTACATCATCTTTTTTTATTTATTTATTTTTTATTTTTTTTTAGGATTACATCATCTTAATTCTGTCACTATTTCATCCTCCTTGAGATGCTTCTAACACACCGCGGCACTTCTTCCGGTTCCGGCCGCGCCTCCGCCACAGAACCTTCCGTCCTCGTTTCACAGAACCTCCTGTCTGTGTTCCAATTTCTTGGGGCCTGGGAGCGTGCGGCCTAGACTGTGCTCCGAGCCTTCTCCCGGCCGTGCGCGCCCACTGAGCGGCGCAGGCTAGACCCTTCCTAGACGCGCGCCCACAGGCTCGTCCCCCGGGGCTCCTAGATCCCGTGGGGCTGCCGGGATACACGCTCACGCTGCGCCCCAGGCCAAGGCCCCCCGCGCGCCCGCTTTCCCGGTGACTTGACCACTCATCTAGGGCATGGCAACCGAATATGCCGTTCTTCATGCCACAGGCCTCCTGCACCTTGCACTGCCAAGGCTGGCAGCGAATGTTGTTGTTGCCGTTGCAGGTGCAGAGCTCCTTGCAGCCTTCCTTATACCACTGCTCTCGGAACTGCGGGAAAGAAGGAAAAGAAAAAAAGAAAAGAAAGAGCTGGCTTCCTCTCGAGAGAACGCTTCTTCCTGAAGCCCTAGACTTAGGGGCAAAAGTCTGGCATTGAACAGGCATGGCAGTGCACATCTGGAATCCCATCACTTAAAGAGGCAGAAGGATCACAAGTTCTAGGCCAGCCTGGGGTACTTAGCGGGAGCCTACCTTAAAAAAAAAATAAAAAAATAAGAAAGAAAGAAAGCCATATATGATGGTGCATACCTGTAATCCTACACTCAGAAAGTGAAGGGAGGAAGATTAGAAGTTCAATTGCACAGTGAGCTCAACACCAGCATAAGCTACAAAAGATCGTCTCCCAAACCAAAAATAAATAAGTAAATAAATAAAAACAAAAATGCCAGATGCTGAATTACTGACTCAATCACTTGGCCAATAGTTTTTCATTCATTATTTCCAGTGTTATTTATTATTATTATGCTTGGTGTTAAGAATTTAAGAATAAGCTGGGTGTGGTGGTGCACACCTTTAATCCCAGGACTCTGGAGGCAGAGGCAGGCTGATTTCTGTGAATTCAAGGCCAGCCTGATGTACATAGGGAGTTCCAGGCCAAGTGCAGGGAGATCTCTCAAAAAAACAAACCAAAACAAAAAGAACAAGCTAAATGGGAATCATCTTTGTCAAGACAGGTGCGTTGGGCGGGACATGTAATTCCAGCACTTGGGAGGCTGACAATTAAGTAAGGCCACACCATGAGGCTGGGCTACATAATGAGTTCCTGGTCAGCTTGGGGAATAGAGTGAGACACTGCCTCAAAGCTGGAACAAAAGCAAACCAGAAAACAAAGACAGGCTGAGGAGACGGCTCATTGATAAGAGCTCTCTGTGCAGTCATGAGGACCTGGGTTTGAATCCTCAGGACCTACTTTAAAAAAAAAAAAAAAAAGAGGTCAAGTGAGGTTTCACAGTCCTGTAACCTTGGTGCTGTGAGGGAGAGACCAGACAATTGCTGGGGCTTGCTGATTGCCACTGTAGCCAAAACAGCAAGACGCTGTCTCAAGAGGGTGGTTAGACCAGAGCGTGACCTAAGCATCCCCCAACAAACATATGCACATATACCACATATACATGTACAAAATAAATAAAAAAATAAAGTGATGTGCACCCAAGTAAGAGAGCGCATCCAAGGACAGCTTCCACCGTGAGCACTTGCTACTCTGAAGAGACAGCCTATTGTTTGGTTGAGTTTTTTGTTTTGCTTTCTTTTTGTTTTTGTTTTTTTTATTTGATTTTTTTAAACTTTTTGTTGTTTTTACCACAGAGTCAAGCTGGTCTTGAACTTGAGATCTTTCTGTCTCAGCCTCCCCAATACTGAAATTACAGGCATATGCTACCACACCCTGTGAGAGCTGCCTCTGACTTAATTTGTCTGGAAGGCTCCAAGCAGGAAATGACGCAGTGGGGCCTCACATAAGGGTATGGGATTCCAACAGATAGAGGTGACTAAAGCAGGATGTGATGGGGGAAAGGTTAGCAAGACAGGTTTAGTGGTATTTACCTGTAACACCGGGGAGGCTGAGGCAGGAAGATTGTGAGTTTGAAGCCAGCCAAGACTACATAACATGATCTTGCCTCAAAAATCTGAGGTAACAAAGAAGAAAGGAAAGAAAAGCTAGCAAAAAGGCCAGAGCATTGGTCCATTGGTTAGGACTATAGCTCAGGGGTAGAGCACCTGCCTAGAATCCCCCAGTGAGGGACTGGGGTGTGGTTCAATGGTAGAGCACCTGCCTAGAATCCCCCAGTGAGGGGCTGGGGTGTGTGGTTCAATGGTAGAGTACCTGCCTAGAATCCCTAAGTGAGGGGCTGGGGTGTGTGGTTCAATGGTAGAGCACCTGCCTAGAATCCCCCAGTGAGGGGCTGGGGTGTGTGGTTCAATGGTAGAGCACCTGCCTAGAATCCCTAAGTGAGGGGCTGGGATGTGGTTCAGTGGTAGGTTAGCTCTTTCTTAGCATGTACAAGACCCTGGGTTCCACCCCAGAATTGAGAAAAGTAAGGGAAGGGGAGGAGAGGGGAGGAAAGGGAACTGAAGGGAAGGAAAGGGATCAGAACTTGGAGTAAGAATCTTAGCCTCAGCTCCCCTGGCTTTCCCCTTGGGCCTCTCTTTCCTGACTGCCGCCCACAAGGTTGTACCCACCGGCTTTAGAATCCAGAGCCAGGGGCTGGAGGGATAGCTCAGTCATTAAAGCCTCAGGCTAACAACCAAAAATAAGAATCCAGAGCTAGTCCTATCTGGCTTAAGGCAAGAGGGGTACCCAAGTGCTCACTCACCTTGAAGTACTGCCCCTCAGGGCCAAGACACCCACACTGGGATCGAGGGACACACTCCAAGCCACTGAGGAGGAAGCCAGGATTACACTCACAGGCTTCCACACAATGATCTGTGCAGGACCTGACAGCAAAGTCAGGATGGCAGGTGTCTGGGCACGCCGTGGCACACAGGGAGTACCTGCTATTTTGAGGGCAGATCAAAGCTGTGGAAAGAAAAATTTAGGTAAGAAGGAGACAGGTGGCAGACATAATGATGCATGTCTTTAATTCTACCACTTGAGAGGCAAGGGCAGGCAGATCTTTGTGAGTTTGAGGCTCGCCTGGTCTACACAGTGAGATCCTGTCTTAGTAAATAAATAATTTCAAAAAACTGATGAGACAAGGCAGAAAAGGGAAGAACATACCACAAGCTCTTAGCTAGAGATGCTGGGACTAATTTTTAAAAAATTTTTAATTTACTTTTATTTTATGTGTATGAGTATTTTGGCTGCATGTGCATAGGTTAGTTCACCTGTGCACGCGATGGCCATGGAGGCCAAGAAAGGGTGTTGGAACCCCTGGAACTGGAGTTAAGGACTGTCGATATCCGCTTTGTGGGTGCCAGAAACCAAAACCGGGTCCTTTGAAAGAGTAGCCAGTGCTCTTAACCTCTGAGCCATTTCTCCCACCCCACTGTGACTAATCTTTTAATATGACTTAACGAGGATGAAGCCAGGAGACTGGCTGACTGTTAGGGCCTGCCACTAAAAGATGCCACTGTCCATGGGCTAAGGAAATAGCTCAGTTGGCAGCACGCCTGCATTAGCATGCATAAAGCCCTGAGTTCCATCCCCAACACCACATAAACCAGGTGCGGTGGTGCGCAGCTGTGATCACAGCACAGGGGAGTTAGAAGGACGAGGATCAGAATTCAAGACTATCCTTAGCTACATGGCTATCCAAGGCTAGCCTGGGCTACAGGAGACCCTGTCTCAAAAACCAAAGCAGTGTACCAGCTTCTCCTGCAGAGGACCTGGGTTCGATTCCCAGCACCCACATGTTGGCTAACAAGCATCTCTAACTCCAGTTCCAGAGGATCTGACACACTCTTCTAACCTCCACCGGCACTGCACGACAGGAGTGTACTTAGTACATACAGGCAGGCAACACACTCACATAAAATAAAAAATAATAAATAAAAAAATTTGTTGGGTGGTAGTGCACGCCTTTTATCCTAGCACTTGGGAGGCAGAGGCAGGTGGATCTTTGTGAGTTCAAGGCCAGCCTGGTCTACAGAGCGAGTTCCAGGACAGCTGGAGCTATAGGGAGACCCTATAGCTCCCTATAGGGAGACCCTTTTTTGGTCTCAAAAAGACCAAAAAAAAAAAAATTGTTGGGCTGGTGGTACACACCTTTAATCCCAGCACTTGGGGGGCAGTGGCAGGTGGATCTCTGTGAGTTCAAGACGAGCCTGGTCTACAAAGTGAGTTCCAGGTAGACCCTGTCTCAAAAAGACCAAAAAAAAAAAGTCAACTGCTTAAAAAAATGTATTTAAAAAAAAATAGGTAAGCAAAACAAAATAAAAACAATCCGCCAAGCCTGTTGCTTGGATGCTATCAAGGTCCTCCATGAAAGCTGAAAACAACAAGCAAGACCATATAATTATGATAGAATGTGTGCACATGCTCCAGAAAGCATCCTGGTATCTGCCAAGTGGGAAACTGCTTACTTCTGAAGTTGCCAAGTGAATGTAAATTGCCTTTCCTCCCTCCCTCCCTCCCATCCTCCCTTCCTTCCTTTTTAAAAAAATATTTATTTATTTTTATGTGTACAAGTGTACTGTCTGCATGTAGGTTGGTGCACCCGTGTCGTGCAATGCTGCGGAGGGTGTCGGATTCCCCTGGAACTGGAGTTAAAGATGGTTCTTAGCAGCCACATGGGTGCTGGGAATCAAACCTGGGTCCTCTGCAAGAGCGGTCGGTTCTCTTAACCGCTGAGCCATCTCTCCAGCCCCTCCTTTTTTTTTCTTTTTCTTTTTTTGAGACGGTGTCTCCCTGTAGCCTCAACTGGCCTGGAACTCACTATGTAGACTAGGCTGGCCTTGAATTCTCAGATATCTGCCTGGCTCTGCCTCCTGAGTGCTGGGATTAAAGGCGTGTGACACCATGCCTGTCACTTTTTTCTTTTCTTTTTTTTTCTTTTCTTCTTTCACTTTCTTCTTTCTTTTTTCTTTCTTTTCTCTTTCCCTTCCTTCTTCCTTCTTGCCTTTCTTCTTTCTTCTTCTTCTTCCTCCTCTTCTTCCATTTCTTCACTCACTTTTTCCTTTATCTCTCTGTCTCTCGCTTTCTCTCTGTGGTACTGAGGATTGAGTCCAGGGACTTGGGCATGCCAGGCAAGTGCTCTACCACTCAGCCACACACCCAGACTCTCATTGGGGAATTCTAGACAACCATGCTCTACTGCTGAGCCACATATCTTGCCCTCTTTTTTTTTTTTTTTTTAATTTTTCAGCCTTTTTGTTGTTGTTTGAGACAGGGTCTCCCTGTTTAGTTCCAGCTGCCTTGGAACTTACTATATAGACCAGGCTGGCCTTGAACTCACAGAGATCTGCCTGCCTCTGCCTCTGCCTCCCAAGTGCCCGACTCAGCCCTATTTTTTACTTTTTAATTTTCAGACAAGTCTCTCACTAGGTCTTCCTGGCTGATGTTGAATTTACTCTGCAACCCAGGCTGGTCTTGAACTTGGGCCCCTCCAGCCTTTGCTTCCCAAGTAGCTAAATTACAGGACTATGCCATCAGGTCCAACTTACTGTCGTTCTCAGCAATGTTTCCAACTCCACCCAATACTTATATGGAAGTGGGGTATGGGTTTCCCCCAGGGAACCCCATCTGGAACTGCAGGAACCAGCCTCACATCTTTCCCCATGCTTCGGGGCCCAACTCACAGCAGAACTGAGGGTCCCTCCAGGCCTTCACGGCATAGCCAGCATCCTGGCAGGTTGCAGTCAAGACTGACATGTGCTCACACAGCTCCTGTTTGAGACCCCGGAAACTGCACATGTCAAGTATACAGTTGTCAAAAAAGGAAGTGGCCTTCAGGTGGAGCAGACACTTCCTGAGGAGAGAAGCCAAGTCAGAGGGGAGGGAGAGAGCTTTCAGCCAAGCTCCACCCCAGAGGACCCCAGGGTGCCCAGCAGCCCTATGAGGCCTGTCCGCCTTCCTCCATACTCAAAGATTCCATGGGAGGCAACAAGCAGGCCACAGTACTTGGATCCCACCATACTCTTCCGCAAAGCTGAATCACAAGATGGATGCTTCTTAGTCTTAGGACACCTGGAAGAGACCCAGCCCAAGCAGTCGGCAAAGTAGAAGAGCCCAAAGGAGGTGGAACAGCTGGAATTTCCAGAGAGGAAAAGAGCGGCTCAAGTCTGTTTACGTTGTTCTTTCTAAAACAGTCTCACTATGTTAACTTGAGCTTGTCCTTGAACGTCCTTATAGTCCTGAAAACCTAAGATTAGATCACAAGCCAGTGCCGCTATACTTGGGGGTTTCATTCTTGTTATCTTTGTTTTGCTATTGCTGGGGATCAAGCCCAGGGTCTAAGGCCTGTTAGGCAAGTACTCCATTTCTGAGCCACACCCCAGCCTCTCACTGGGGGATTCTGGGCAGGTGGTCTAACACTGAGCCACACCCCAGCCTCTCACTGGGGGATTCTGGGCAGGTGGTCTACCACTGAGTCACACCCCAGCCTCTCACTGGGGGATTCTGGGCAGGTGGTCTACCACTGAGTCACACCCCAGCCTCTCACTGGGGGATTCTGGGCAGGTGGTCTAACACTGAGTCACACCCTAGCCTCTCACTGGGGGATTCTGGGCAGGTGCTCTACCACTGAGTCACACCCCAGCCTCTCACTGGGGGATTCTAGGCAGGTGCTCTAACACTGAGTCACACCCCAGACCCTCACTGGGGGATTCTGGGCAGGTGGTCTACCACTGAGTCACACCCCAGCCTCTCACTGGGGGATTCTGGGCAGGTGGTCTACCACTGAGTCACACCCCAGCCTCTCACTGGGGGATTCTGGGCAGGTGCTCTACCACTGAGCTATATCCTAAGCTCTTGGTGTTTTGAAATGTGATCTTGTTGTCTCCAGATACTGAGGCTTCTGCCTGTTCTGAGATGAGACACATGAGTCATTACACCCAGCTCTGGTAAACCTTAAAATGAGCAAAGGGCAGGCAGGTTAAGAAGGGGAGGTACGCTTTGTTCCCGGTGGGGCTCCGCACTCACTCTGTGTCCCCTTTCATCTCCCAGCTGTTCCCCAGATCATCATCACTGGAGGCCCGGGTGCCATCCTGCTTCAGGTTGTCATTACTGCCGTCCCCATCATAGTTTCCACAGAAGCCACAGACTTTACCTGAAAAAGAGCTGTGGGGTCCAGGAGAAGGTTGAGTCATGGATGGGGAAAAGGGGGCCCAGTCGTCAGAGAGACCACAGCAAGGGCACTGTGAGCCATGAGCGCTCAGCACAAGGGGCAAGACAGGGTTGAACACCCATTCCCAGCACAGGGCTGAGAACACCCATTCCCAGCACAGGGTGAGAACACCCATTCCCAGCACAGGGTTGAGAACACCCATTCCCAGCACAGGGATGAGCACACCCATTCTCAGCACAGGGTTGAGAACACCCATTCCCAGCACACGGTTGAGAACACCCATTCCCAGCACACGGTTGAGCACACCCATTCCCAGCACAGGATTGAGAACACCCATTCCCAGCACAGGGTTGAGAACACCCATTCCCAGCACACGGTTGAGAACACCCATTCCCAGCACACGGTTGAGCACACCCATTTCCAGCACACGGTTGAGCACACCCATTCCCAGCACAGGGTTGAGAACACCCATTCCCAGCACAGGGATGAGAACACCCATTCCCAGCACAGGGATGAGAACACCCATTCCCAGCACAGGGTTGAGAACACCCATTCCCAGCACAGGGTTGAGAACACCCATTCTCAGCACAGGGTTGAGAACACCCATTCCCAGCACAGGGTTGAGAACACCCATTCTCAGCACAGGGTTGAGCACACCCATTCTCAGCACAGGGTTGAGAACACCCATTCCCAGCACACGGTTGAGAACACCCATTCTCAGCACAGGGTTGAGAATACCCATTCCCAGCACAGGTTCTGTGATAGACACCAGGCCATGAGGACCACACATGGGGTTATATCTGGAAAATGCCTCTCTCTCTCTGTTTCTGTCTCTCTCTCTCCTGTGTGTGTATGTGTGTTATGTACATAGGCATACATATACATGTGTGTGTATGTTTGTAGAACCAGAAGTTGACATTAGGTGTCTTCCTCGGGCACTCTTTCTTTCTTTCTTTCTTTCTTTCCTTATTTATTTTGTGTGTGTGTGTGTGTGTGTGTGTGCCAGTGTGTGGTTTATGCACACATTCATACATGCCCACTGAGGCCAGAGGAAGACGTCAGTGTCCTGTTCCATTGTTCATCACCTTATTCCCCTGAGTCAAGGTCTCCCACTGTTCCTGGAGCTGGGGCGGCAGCCAGCCATCCCCAGGTGTCCTGCTGTCTCTGCTTCTCACAGCTCTGTCTTTACAGGTACACACCAAATCACGTCGAGGTTTTTACATAGGTGCTTGGGATTCAAACTCAGGTCCTTATGCTTATGTAGCAGGTGCTCTTCTTCACCAAGCCATTTCCTCCTTTTTTTTTTTTTTTTTTTTTTTTTTCTTTCTTTCTTTCTTTCTTTCTTTCTTTCTTTCTTTCTTTCTTTCATTTGGTCTTTTGAGACAGGGTCTCCCTATAGCCCCAGCTGGCCTGGGGAACTCACAGAGATCCACCTGCCTCTGGTGGGATTAAAGGCATAGGCTACCATACCCAGTAACTCCTCCATCTTAATTTGTTTCAAGATAAGTTCTCACTATATAATGCTAGCTGGCTTGGAACTCACTGTGTTAGACGAGGATGACCTGGAACTCACATAAATTTGCCTGCCTTTCCCTCCCCAGGTGCTGAAATCAATGGGGTGTGTCACCACACCTGGATCCAGCTCAATTTTTATTAATTTATTTTTTAATATTCTATATTGTATTTTTATTTTATTTTATGTGTATGAGTGTATTGCCTTAATGCACGTAAGAGCACCATATCACGCAATGCCCGTGGAGGCCAGAAGAGGGCATCATATCCCTTGGAACTGGAGTTTCAGATGATTGTTAGCTACCATGTGGGTGCTGGGAATCAAACCCAGGTCCTCTGCAAGAGGGGCCAGTGCTCATAACTGCTGAGCCATCTCTCCAACCCCTCTACCTTGATCTTGAAAAGCAGGATCTCTCACTGACCCTGGAGCTCGCCTATTTAACCAGACAGCTGGCCAGAGATCTCAGGGATCCTCCTGTCTCCTCCTCCCCAGTGCGGGAATTACAAGCATACCACCATGCCTAGCTTTTCCATTTGGGTTCCCGGGATGGCACTCCAGTCCTCATGCTTGCACGGCAGGCACTTTGTCAACTGAACTACCTCCCTATGCCGCTATGTCCACAATGCCTGCCTTGTCCTTTTTCATTCATCTAGGGAGCCAGTCTTCCTTGAAGAATGGTATCCAGTGACCGCTCTTTTGACAGCCCTTGAAAACACCCTGAGCAATTCCTTCTAGCACATTCCCAATGCATTGTGTATGCATCCTGCTATTATTCCACTGCCTAACCCCATTTCCTCCTGTTTCCCATCTGCCACTTGGATGAGATGCTTCCCAGTTTTTGGACACATGTAAAGAATTAATCTTGAGTTATGGGCATGGGAGAAGTGGGGAGACAGATGGAATGGTTCTGGGAAGGCAGTGTCAGCCACCTGGCCAGGATGTCCCCTCACCTGGGCAGGGTCACAAAAAGCTGCTGGTCACCATCCCATCTCACACGCAAACCGAATGCTGTTCTCAGCTCCACGAATCGCCCACTGGGACTCACAAAGATGCCATTAGAAGGTGTGGCCGGGAGAGTGACTTTCTGATCCCCAACCTGGCAGAAGAAGGAGACAGAGAGACGGATTCAGGAGTCAAAGAGGACTCCAAGACTCCAACATCACATTCACTGCTAGAAGACACTGCCCCTCCAGAGCACCCTTCCAACCTCCTTCCACCTACACTGGTCTGAAGTATCTCCATCATTGTTTAATTGAAGCCCATGACTGAGTAGGTTTGGGGACCAGTGGGGCTAACTGTAGTGTAACTTGGCTGGTATGGGTGAGGGACAGGACTCACCAGTATATATCTGCCCTTAAGCAGGGTAATTGCCATATTTGACAGAAAGATGAAGACTTTGTTCAGGCAGGACACGCCTTGTATTCCCCGCTCATGAGTTTCCACTGCTATCCTGAAGAATGTGCCTGGAAGAGAGCACAAGGGCTAATTCAAAAGCATTTTTCTTGTTTGTTTTGAGACAGGGTCTCATGTAGCCGAGGCTGGCTTCAAATTTCTTAAGTAGCTCAGGATGACCTTGAACTCAGGATTGTCCTGTTTCTACCTCCCCAGTACTGATATTACAGACATGTACTATAACGTCGAGTTTATGTGGTGCCAGGAATGGAGCACAGAGCTCTCAGGCACTCTGCCAACTGAGCTACATTCCCAGCCCCAGTTAATTTGCTTTGAGATAGTCTTACTGTGTGTTTCAGGCTAGCTTTGAACCCACAGTCCTGCCTCAGACTCCATCCAGAATGTTGGGATTACAAGTGTGAACCATCATGCCCTGTTTTCTGAACCCCTGTTGCAGGGCAGAAGGGTCAGAACACAGCCCTGAGGTTTAGTAAAGTAGGCAGGACTCAAGTGGGAAGGCATATGGCATGGCTGTCTACCCTCAGTGTGGCCCACATCTCCCCTCCGTGGCCTAGGACATCTCATGTTCCTTTGTTTTTGTTTTTGTTTTTGAGACAGAATCTCCATGTAGCCCCAGCTGGCCTGGACTTCACTATGTAGACCAGGCTGGCCTCAATCTCATAGAGGTCTACCTGCCTCTGTCTCCCAAGTGCTGGAATTAAAGGTGTGTGCCACCATGCCTTGCTCAGGAGTTGTATTCTTTATATATATATTTTTTTATTTTATTTTTATCTTTTTGAAACAGGGTCTCCCTGTAGCCCCAGCTGTCCTGGAACTCACTCTGTAGACCAGGCTGGCCTTGAACTCACAAAGATCCCCACCTGCCTCTGCCTCCCAAGTGCTAGGATTAAAGGTGTGTGCCACCATACCAGGCTTAATTTTTTGTTTATTTATTTTGTATGTGTATGAATGTACTGTCTGCATGTAGGTTTGTGCACCCGTGTTGTGCAATGCCAGGGAGGTCAGAAGAGGGCGTCGGATTCCCCTGGAACTGGAGTTAAAGATGTTCTCAGCCTCCATGTGGATGGTGGGGATCGAACCCCGGTCCTCTGCAAGAGCAGTGGGCACTCTTAACCGCTAGGCCATCTCTCCAGCCCCGGGAGTTGTATTCTTTTTGTGAGACAGGGCCTTCTATAGCACAGCTGGCTCCAACTTCCTATATAGCTGAGAGTGACTGTGCTGGACGGCTTTAGTGTCAACTTGACACATCTGGGTTGAGGGAGCCTCAATTGGGGAGTTGCCTCCATTGGACTGGCCTATGGCCATGTCTGTGGGGGTATTTTCCTGATTGTTGAGTGATGTGGGAGGGCCCAGCCCACTGTGAGTGGTACCACCCCTGGGCAGGTTGTTGTGTACTGTATAAGCAAGCAGGCTGAGCATGGGCCAGGGGAGCAAGCCAGTAAACAGCATTCTTCCATGGCCTGTGCTTCAGCTCCTGCCTCCAGGTTCCTGCCCTGAGTTCCTACTTTAGGCTCCCTAAACAAGCTAAATATAACCCCCACCTCAAGTTGGTTTTGTTACAGCATTCAAGAGGAAATGAAAACAGAGGTCTTGAATTCCTGGTACTCCTGCCTCTACCTTCTGAGAACTGGGATGACAGGCACATGCCACCGTGCCTGGCTATATGATGGAGCTGGGGATGGAGCCCAGAGTTTCAGGCATGCTAGGCAAGCACTCTGCCAACTGAGTCACAGCCCCAGCCAAGAATCCCTTTGACAAGTGACTATCACTCTTCCGGGAACCCTTCCTCAATGGTAGGCCGTTGATATTGGAAACTGCATTTCCTCAGGATTTGGGGCCTGACAAAGCCCCCTCTGCATGCACACCCTGTCACTTAGCAGAGCGCCTTGCTCCAGTAGGGCATCTTTGCATCACCTATCCCCATCAGAGCTCTACCACCCACTATGTCTCCATGCTCAGCACCTTTGACCCCAGGTCCCTTCCCCAAGTTGTGCCTTGCATCTCCTACCTGTTGAGTTGTCACAGGTTTGAGTCAAAGTGTAGGTGCATATCCCGGAGAAACTAATGTGTCTCTCATCAAAGGTGACCAAATGAAGGTCTCCATAGACAAGGCAGGTGGCGGTGCCTGCCAAAGGGGAGAAGGGGAAACAATGGAAGCTGTTTCTTCTGCCCACCTTGGCTGAGACCCTATATCCCTGCTCTCCCACCCAAACACCCTCTCAGGCTTCTATCAGACCTGAAGACTCCAGGGTCTCACCCACCCTGACAGAGTAATGATTTAGAAAGATGAGAGAGAAAGGCATTCTGGAATGAGAAGAGCTGGCAGGTGTCCTATGGTGGTGGGAACCTGGACTTCATGCTAAAGTGTCCCACCCACTGTGCCAGCATGAAGGGCAGTGCTCACCATAGGGCTGGCATTCATACAAGCCATTCTTCAGCTTGCACACCGTGCGTGTCCCACACTGAGAGATATGGCACTCCATCCGGCTACCGGGCAGGCAGCGGCACCGCTTCGTGCAGTTGGGACTGAACCACTCTTCCCCAGGCTGGAAGGAACGGATTGAGAGTCACAGAGCCATGGCTCTTGGGACTTGCAGAGGCCAGAGGGAGATATCAGGTATCTTGCTCTATCATGCTCCACCATATTCCCTTGAGTCAGGTTCTCTCATTGAACCTGGAGCCAGGCTGCCAGCCAGCAAGCCCCAGCAATCCTCTTGTCTCTGCCCGATTCCGCAGCACTGGGGTTACAGGCTCACCTGGCCATGCCCAGCTTTTTTATATGGTTCTGGGTATCCAAACTCAGGTCTTCATGCTTACAAGGAAAACAGTGTACTGTACTGACTGAGCTATCTCCCTGGCCTAGGTAACAAATTGCATTTAAATATTTCTTTTCTTTCTTTCTTTCTTTCTTTCTTTCTTTCCTTCCTTTTCTTTTTTTTTCTTTCCTTCTCTTTCTCTTTTTCTTTCTTGTTTCTTTCTCTCTCTTCTTCTTGTTTCTTTCCCTCTCTTTCTTTCTTTGTGTGTGTACAGAGGATAACTTGTGGGAGTTAGTTCTCTCTACTTTGTGGGTCCCAAGGATCAAATTAAGCTTTGGCAGCAGGTGCCTTTACACATGGGCCATCTTGCTAACCTGTGTGTGTGTGTGTGTGTGTGTGTGTATGTGTGTGTGTGTATGTGCACTTCTTGGCATCAAAGCCAGGGCTTCATGCACAAAAGACAAGCAGTCTATCAACTGAGTTATATTCCTAGATCAAACTTTTCTTTTCTGAAGAGTCTCATGATGTCCAAGCTGGCCTCAAGTTCATTGTGTAGCCATGACTTGAATTCCTGAGACAGGTTCTTACTATGTAGCCCAGGCTGGAATCAAACTCAAGTAACCTTCCTGCCACAGCCTCCCAAGTGCTAGGGTTACAGATTTGTGCCACCACACCTGGTTTTGCTTAATTAATTTGCTGAATTTCTTTAATGCCTTTTATAGTGGATTGTATGTATGATAAATGGTTAATAACAACGATGAACATTTATTAAGTAATTGACATGTAGCATAGTCTCTTTTTTTTGCAGATCTAGTCAACTTGACACCCCTGAGAAGAGAGTCTCAATGACAGAGTGTCTAGATCAGGTTGGCTTGTGTACATGCCTGTAAAGGATTGTCTTGATTTTGTTAACTGATATGTGAAGCACCTGCCTACTGTGGGCAGCCCCATTCCCTAGGCGGCAGCTCCTGAATTGTGTAAGAGTGGAGGAACTGAGCTGTGGACAAGCAAGTGAGCATTACGTATTTGTTTCTCTCTGATCTTGACTGTGGATGTGACCAGTTGTTTTAAGTTCCTGACACATTTACTTCACTGAAACAAAGAACTTTAGCCTGGAACTGTAAGCTGAAATAGACTCTTTATCCTGTAAGTTTGCCTTTATAAAAAAATTACTTTCTTGGGATTGACCTGAAAATGAAAAGAATACTCTTGAAAAAGAAAAGAAAAAATTACTTTCTTTTATGTGTACAACTGTTTTGTATGTATGTATGTATGTATGTTTGTATGTATGTAAGTATACCTACCAGCTGTATACAATGACCACAGAGGCAGAAAAGGGCATTGGATCCCCTTGGAACTGGAGTTAGGGATGGTTGTAGGCTGCTATGTAAGTTCTGGGAAGTGAACGCAGATCCTCTGCAGGAGCAGCTAGTCCTCTAAAGTACTGAGTCATCTTTCCAGCCAATCTCCACCACCAAATTTGCTTTTTGTGGGGAGGTTATTTTATCACAGCAACAGAGATTGAACTAGGACAGTCCTCATGAAAATCTTGTTTAGTCTTGGTTTTAGTTTTGGTTTTGAAGTTTTGAAATTTATTTTTATTTTATGAGTATTATTTAGTATATGAGTGTTTTGTCTGAATGTACCTAAGTGCACCACATGCATGCAAATATATGGAGACCAGAAGAGGGCACTAGATCCTCCTGGAGACTAGAATTATAGATGGTTGTTAACCTCCACCTGCTGGAAACAAAACTCCAGGTCCTCTGCAAGAACAGCCAGTGCTCTTAACTGCTGAGCCATCTCTTCAATCCTGGTGGAGGTTTTTCTTTCTTTCTTTCTTTGTTCAGTTGGTTGGTTGGTTGTTGTTGTTGTTGTTGTTGTTGTTGTTTGAGACAGGGTCTCATGTAGCCCAGGCTGAACTTGAACTCCCTTATCTATATAGGATGACCTTGAACTCCCAATCCTCCTGCTTCCATCTCCCCAGTGCTGGGATTACAGGTGTATACAAGCACAACTGGCTTTATAACAATCTTATATAAGAGAGAAGATTTTAAGCCCAGAGTGGCATAGAGTACATCTGTAATCCCAACATTTGGAAGACCATTTCAGGAGAATAACCACAAATTTGAGACCAGCCTGGGCTACGAAATTGAGTTCCATTCAGGTACACCTTTAGTCTCAGCCTTTCGAAGGCAGAGACAGGCGTGTGTCTGGGACACGAAGACCAGCCTGATCTCTATAGCAAGTTCCAGGCCAGCAAGGGCTATTAGGGAGCCTCTGTCCCAGAAAAGGAAAGAAAACAAAACAAAAGACAAATTTAAAGCCATCCTGAATTAGAGTGTGAGATTCTGTCTTGAAACAATAACAAAAATAATGCATAGTTATCTTTCCTCTCCTTACTAGAACTGAAATTTGGAGGTAAATAAATATTAATAAAAAAACAATAGGACTGGGGGCTGGGCGTGGTGACGCACGCCTTTAATCCTAGCACTTGGGAGGCAGAGGCAGGTGGATCTTTGTGAGTTCAAGGCCAGCCTGGTCTACAGAGCGAGTTCCAGGACAGCTGGAACTACAGGGGCTACAGGGAGACCCTGTCTCGAAAAGACCAAAAAAACAAAAACAAAAAACAAAAAAACAAACAATAGGACTGGGGATGGAGCTCAGTTGGTAAGAGAGCCTGTCTAGTAAGCAGAAAGCCTTAGATTCAATTCTCAGTACTCTAAAAACTGGACATCTGTAACCAAGCACTTGGGAGGTAGAGGCAGAGGGATCAGAAGTTCAAGCTTAGCCTTGGCTATATAAGGAATTGAAGGCCAATTTGAGATATATGAAACTCTAGCTTGAAAGCAAATAAGTAAAAACATAAACAAACAAACAAACAAACAAATAAAGAATAGGTCTTATTGTGCACATATTGGAAACAGATTTAATGAGATAAGGAGATTTTCTCAAGATCATCCAGAGGATGAATGCTGAAACCAGGTTCAAGTTCCCACTACCTGACTCTAGACCTGTCAATTATGCCAACCACCAGCCACGTTGACTACTGAGCTTTGGAAATGCAACCAGTCTTGGGCTAGAGATGCAACCCACCTAGAATCCTCATCTAGACACCTGCCTAGAATCTCCCAGTGAGGGCAGGAGGTGTGGTTCAGTCATAGAGCACCAACCTAGACTCCCCCATTGAGGGGCTGGGGTTGTGGCTCAGTGGTAGAGTTCCTGCCTAGACTCCCCCATTGAGGGGCTGGGGTTGTGGCTCAGTGGTAGAGTGCCTGCTTAGAATCCCCCAGTGAGGGGCTCAGTGATAGAACACTCCTCTAGTATGCAAGAGGCCCCTTTGGACTATCCTCATCACTGCAAAACCAAAGCCATGTATTAATGAATGGCTTTGTGTAACCAATGCTTTGAGCTGAGCCCCTTGGGACTCTAAGTTTCTTTCACGAGAAGAGCAGCCACGATAGGGCCCAGGTGTTCTGTCATCGAATCCCCTCCGGGAAGCTGGGAAGTTCCAGGGACTTACCTTATAGTAAGTGTTGCTGTAGAAGCAATTGCAAGAAGACATGGTGATGCACTCATTGTTACTAAACAAAAATCCAGGATTGCAGACACAGCCTGGAGTGCACTGATGTCTGCAGCGGGGCTTGGGGTTCTCACAAGATCCAGGGCACGCACAGGATTCGTGGTGAGCATTTGCTGGGCATTTCTCTAAAGGGAAAACTGTCCATCAGGCCTCCATTCTACAGCTGTTCCCAGCAGCCTCCCTGTTCTCCTCTTCCCTTTAGTCTCAGCTGGCCTGGAGCTCACTATGTAGACCAGCTGGCCTTGCCTTGAACTCACAGAGATCCTCCTGCCTCTGCCTCCCAAGTGTTGGGATTAAAAGCGGGTGCCAGGGATGGAGAGATAGCCTAGTGGTTAAGAGCACCAACTGCTCTTGCAGAGGACCCGGGTTCGATCCCCAGCACCCACACGGCGGCTAAGAACCGTCTGTAACTCCAATTCCAGGAGAACTCCAGTTCCAGGGGAATCCGAGACCCTCTTCTGACCTCCGAGGCATTGCACGACATGGGTGCACAAACCTACATGCAGACAGTACATTCATACACATACAAAAATAAATAAAATTAAAAAAAATTGTTAAAAAAAAGCGGGTGCTACCATGCCCAGCCAAGTTCTTTTCTAAAAAAANCTGTCTCTCTCTCTCCTGTGTGTGAGTATGTGTTTATGTACATAGGCATACAACTTAAATGTTGTTGTGTAGTTTTGTAGAAGCCAAAAGTTGACATTAGGTGTCTTCCCTCGGGCACATCTTTCTTCTTTCTTTTCTTCTTCACTTATTTATTTTGTGTGAATGTGTGCTGTGTGTCGTGTGTGCATGTGCCTGGTTGTATCATACACAATTCATACATGCACACTGAGGCCAGAGGAAGACGTCAGTGTCCTTGTTCCATTGTTCATCACCTTTATTCCCCTGAGTCAGGTCTCCCACTGTTCCTGTGAGCTGGGGCGGCAGCCAGCCATCCCCAGGTGTCCTGCTGTCTCTGCTTCTCACAGCTCTGTCTTTACAGGTACACACCAAATCACGTCGCAGTTTTATGCTAAGCGTGCTTGGGATTCAAACTCAGGTCCTTATGCTTATGTAGCAGGTGCTCTTCTTCACCAAGCCATTTCCTCCTTTTTTTTTTTTTTTTTTTTTTTTCTTTTTTGTTCTGAGACAGGGATAGGTCCCTATAGCCCCAGCTGGCCTGGAACTCACAGAGATCCACCTGCCTCTGGGGGATAAAGGCATAGGCTACCATACCCAGTAACTCCTCCATCTTAATTTGTTTCAAGAATAAGTTCTCTACTATATAATGCTAGCTGGCTTGGAACTCACTGTGTTAGCACGAGGATGACCTGGAACTCACCAATAAATTTTGCCTGCTTTTCCTCCAGGTGCTGAAAATCAATGGGTGTTCACCACACCTGGATCCACTCAAGTTTTCAATTTATTTTTTACAATGATCATATTGTTAATTTTTATTTTTCTACCTGTGAATAGAGTGTATTGCCTGCAATGCGTGAAGACCCTATCACGCAATGCCCGTGGAGGCCAGAAGAGGCATTCATATCCACTTGACTGGAGTTCAGATGATTGTAGCTCCATGTGGGTGCTGGGATCAAACACCAGCGTCCCTGCAAGAGGGGCCAGTGCTCATAATGCTGAGCCATCCTCCAACCCTCTACCTATGATCTTGAAAAGCAGGATTCTCTCACCTGACCTGGAGCTCGCCTTTATTTAACCAGACAGCTGGCCAGAGATCTCAGGGATCCTCCTGTCTCTCCTCCCCGTGCGCGGAATTACAAGGCATACCACCATGGCCTAGCTTTTCCCCATTTGGGTTCCCGGGATGGCACTCCAGTCCTCTGCTTGCACAGCAGGCACTTTGTCAACTGAACTACCTCCCTATGCCGCTATGTCCACAATGCCTGCCTTGTCCTTTTTCATTCATCTAGGGAGCCAGTCTTCCTTGAAGAATGGTATCCAGTGACCGCTCTTTTGACAGCCCTTGAAAACACCCTGAGCAATTCCTTCTAGCACATTCCCAATGCATTGTGTATGCATCCTGCTATTATTCCACTGCCTAACCCCATTTCCTCCTGTTTCCCATCTGCCACTTGGATGAGATGCTTCCCAGTTTTTGGACACATGTAAAGAATTAATCTTGAGTTATGGGCATGGGAGAAGTGGGGAGACAGATGGAATGGTTCTGGGAAGGCAGTGTCAGCCACCTGGCCAGGATGTCCCCTCACCTGGGCAGGGTCACAAAAAGCTGCTGGTCACCATCCCATCTCACACGCAAACCGAATGCTGTTCTCAGCTCCACGAATCGCCCACTGGGACTCACAAAGATGCCATTAGAAGGTGTGGCCGGGAGAGTGACTTTCTGATCCCCAACCTGGCAGAAGAAGGAGACAGAGAGACGGATTCAGGAGTCAAAGAGGACTCCAAGACTCCAACATCACATTCACTGCTAGAAGACACTGCCCCTCCAGAGCACCCTTCCAACCTCCTTCCACCTACACTGGTCTGAAGTATCTCCATCATTGTTTAATTGAAGCCCATGACTGAGTAGGTTTGGGGACCAGTGGGGCTAACTGTAGTGTAACTTGGCTGGTATGGGTGAGGGACAGGACTCACCAGTATATATCTGCCCTTAAGCAGGGTAATTGCCATATTTGACAGAAAGATGAAGACTTTGTTCAGGCAGGACACGCCTTGTATTCCCCGCTCATGAGTTTCCACTGCTATCCTGAAGAATGTGCCTGGAAGAGAGCACAAGGGCTAATTCAAAGCATTTTTCTTGTTTGTTTTTGAGACAGGGTCTCATGTAGCCGAGGCTGGCTTCAGATTTTTAAGAGTCAGGATGAACTTACTCAGGATTCGTCCTGTTTCTACTCCCCAGTATGAATATTACAGACATGGTACATTATACGTCGAGTTATATGTCGGTGCCAGGAAGGAAGGCACAGAGCTCAGGCCACTTTCCACTGGCCTACATTCCCAGCCCCAGTTAATTTGCTATTGAGAAGTCTTACTGTGTGTTTCAGGCTAGCTTTGAACCCACAGTCCTGCCTCAACCTCACATCCAGAATGTTGATTACAAGTGTGAACCATCATGCCCTGTTTTCTGAACCCCTGTTGCAGGGCAGAAGGGTCAGAACACAGCCCTGAGGTTTAGTAAAGTAGGCAGGACTCAAGTGGGAAGGCATATGGCATGGCTGTCTACCCTCAGTGTGGCCCACATCTCCCCTCCGTGGCCTAGGACATCTCATGTTCCTTTGTTTTTGTTTTTGTTTCTTGAGGACAGAATCTCCATGTAGCCCAGCTGGCCTGGACTTCACTATGTTAGACGCAAAGTGCTGGCCTCAATCTCAAGAGTCTCCTGCCTCTGTCTCCCAAGTGGCTGGAATAAAGGTGTCGTGCACCATGCCATCTGCTCGGAGTTGTATTCTTATATATATATATTTTTTTTTTTTTTTTTTTAATCTTTTTGAGACAGGGTCTCCCTGTATGCCCCAGCTTGTCCTGGAACTTCACTCTGAGACCAGGCTGGCCTTGACCTTCACAAAGTCCCCACCTCCTCTGCCTCCAAGGCTAGGATTAAAGCGTGTAATGTGCCACCATACCAGGCTTAATTTTTTGTTTTATCTATTTTGTATGTGTATGAATTTACTGTCTGCCATTCGTAGGTTTGTGCACCCGTGTTGTGCATGCCAGGCGAGGTCAGAAGAGGCGTCGGATTCCCCTGGAACTGGAGTTAAGAGTCTCAGCCTCCATGTGGATGGTGGGATCAAACCCCCGGTCCTCTGCAAGAGCAGTGGCGCACTCTTAACCGCTAGGGCCATCTCTTCCCAGCCCCGGGAGTTGTATTCTTTTTGCTGAGGACGGACCTTTCTATAGCACAGCTGGCTCCAACTTCCTATATGCGCAGAGTTACTGTGCTGGACGGTTTAGTGTCAACTTGACACATCTGGGTTTGAGGGAGCCTTCAGATGGCGGAGTTTGCCTCCCATTGGACTGCCCTATGGCCGGTCTGTGGGCGGATTCTCTTGATTGTTGAGTGATGTGGGAGGCCCAGCCCACTGTGAGTGGTCAGCGACCCCTGGCAGGTTGTTGTTTGTACTGTATAAGAAGCCCAGCTGAAGCATGGGCCAGGGGAGCAGCCAGTATAACAGCATCTATCCATGCGCTGTGCTTCAGCTCTGCTCAGGTTCCTGCCCTGTTAGTTCCATACTTTATAGGCTCCCTAAACAAGCTAAAGTAGTGAGTGACGTCGCGCGCGCCCCAAGTTGGTTTTGGTTACGCAATTGAAAGAGGAAATGATAAACAGAGGTCTTGAATTCTCTTACTCTCTGCCTCTACCTTCTGAGAAACTTGGGATGCAGGCACATGCCACCGTGCCTGGCTATAATGATGGAGCTGGGGATCGGAGCCCAGAGTTTCAGGCCATGCTAGTCATACACTATTCTTCTCTAACAGTCCAAACAGCCCCAGCCTAATGATATCTCCTTTGAAAGTGACTATCACTCTTCCGTGAACTCTCTCCTCAATGTTAGGCCTTGATATTGGAAACTGGCATTTCCTCAGGATCTTGGCTGACAAAGCCCCCTCTGCATGCATCACCCTGTCCATCTTAGCAGAGCGCCTTGCTCCAGTAGGGCATCTTTGCATCACCTATCCCCATCAGAGCTCTACCACCCACTATGTCTCCATGCTCAGCACCTTTGACCCCAGGTCCCTTCCCCAAGTTGTGCCTTGCATCTCCTACCTGTTGAGTTGTCACAGGTTTGAGTCAAAGTGTAGGTGCATATCCCGGAGAAACTAATGTGTCTCTCATCAAAGGTGACCAAATGAAGGTCTCCATAGACAAGGCAGGTGGCGGTGCCTGCCAAAGGGGAGAAGGGGAAACAATGGAAGCTGTTTCTTCTGCCCACCTTGGCTGAGACCCTATATCCCTGCTCTCCCACCCAAACACCCTCTCAGGCTTCTATCAGACCTGAAGACTCCAGGGTCTCACCCACCCTGACAGAGTAATGATTTAGAAAGATGAGAGAGAAAGGCATTCTGGAATGAGAAGAGCTGGCAGGTGTCCTATGGTGGTGGGAACCTGGACTTCATGCTAAAGTGTCCCACCCACTGTGCCAGCATGAAGGGCAGTGCTCACCATAGGGCTGGCATTCATACAAGCCATTCTTCAGCTTGCACACCGTGCGTGTCCCACACTGAGAGATATGGCACTCCATCCGGCTACCGGGCAGGCAGCGGCACCGCTTCGTGCAGTTGGGACTGAACCACTCTTCCCCAGGCTGGAAGGAACGGATTGAGAGTCACAGAGCATGGCTCTTGGGACTTGCAGAGGCCAGGGAAGATATCAGTAATTCTTGCTCTATCATGCTCCACCATATTGCCCTTTGAGTCAGTTTCTCTCATTGAACCTGGAGCCAGGCTGCCAGCCAGCAAGCCCCAGCAATCCTCTTGTCTCTGGCCCGATCCCAGCACTGGGTTACAGGCTCACCTGGCCCATTGCCCCCCAAAAGACTTTTTTATATGGTTCTGGATTCCAACTTCAGGCTTCATGCTACAAGGAAACATGTACTTACTGACTGAGCTATCTCCTGGCCAGGTAACAAATGCATTTAAATATTCTTTTCTGTTCTTTCTTTCTTTCTTTCTTTCATTTCCTATCCCTTTTCTTTTTTTTGTACTTTCCTTCTGCTTTCCTTTTTCTTTCTTGTTTCTTCTCTCTCTTCTCTTCTTCCTTGCTTTCCTTTCCCTCTTTTCTTCTTCTTTGTGTGTGTACAAGAGGATAACTATGTGGCGGTGTTCTCTCTTACTTTTGTGGGTCCCAAATGGACAAAATTAAGCTTTGGGCACGGTGCCTTTACACATGGGCCATCTTGTAACGCCTGGTGTGTCCAGTAGTGTGTGTGTGTCGTGTGTATGTGCCGTGTGTGTGTGTATGCTGCACTTCTTTGGCATCAAACCAGGGCTTCATGCATGCAAAAGACAAGCAGTCTAATCAAGTTCTGAGTTAATATTTTCTAGATCAAAACTTTGTCTTATTCTGAAGAGTCTCATGATGTCCAAGCCTGGCCTCAAGTTCATTGTGTAGACCAGACTTGAATTCCTGAGACAGGTTCTCTACTATGTAGACCAGGCTGAGAATCAAACTCAGTTAACCTTCCCTGCACAGCCTCCCCAATGTAGGGTTTACAAGATTTTGTGGCACACACCTGGTTTTGCTTAATTAAATTTTGCTGATTTCTTATAATGCCTTTTATAAGTGATTGTATGTATGATAAATGGTTATAACAACTATGAACATTTATTAAGTATTGACATGTAGCATAGTTCTTTTTTTTGCAGATCTAGTAACTTGAACCTACTGAGAAGAAGTCTCAATGACAGAGTGTCATTAGATCAAGGTTGCTTGTGTAATGCTGAGGATTGTCTTGATTTTGTTAACTGATATGTGAAGCACCTGCCTACTGTGTGGCAGCCCCATTCCCTAGGCGGCAGCTCCTGAATTGTGTAAGAGTGGAGGAACTGAGCTGTGGACAAGCAAGTGAGCATTACGTATTTGTTTCTCTCTGATCTGACTGTGGATGTGACCAGTTTTAAGTTCCTCTTGAGCTCATGCCTTACTTCACTTGACAATGGAACTTTAGCGCTGGAACTGTAAGCTGATAAAGACTCTTTATCCTTGTAAGTTGCAACTTTATAAAAAAATTACTTTCTTGGGATTGACCCTGAAAATGAAAACAGAATATACTCTTGAAAGAAAAAGGAAAAAAGTACTTTCTTTTATGTGTACAACTTTTTTATGTGATGTGCATGATGGTTATGTATGTTTGTATGTATGTAAGTAACCTACCAAGCATGTATACATGACCACAGAGGACAGAAAAGGCATTGGATCCCCTTGCGAACTGGAGTTTAAGGATGGTTCGTAGCTGCTATGTAAGTTCTGGGAAGTGAACGAGATCACTCTGCAGGAGCAGCTAGTCTCTAATACTGAGTCATCTTTCGACTCCACCACCAAATTTGCTTTTTGTGGGGTCAGTTATTTATCACAGCAAAGGAGAATTGAATAGGACAGCCTTCAAATGAATCTGTGTTAGTCTTTGGTTTAGAGTTTTGGCTTTTGCAAGTTTGGAAATTTATTTTTATTTTTATGAATAGTATTTAATATGAGTGTTTGTTGAAATGTACCTAAGATCACCAAATGCATGCAATATAATATGGAGGGACCAAGGGCGCACGTAGATTCCTCTGGAGACTAGAATTTATAGATACGGTTGTTACCTCCACCTGCTGACAAAACTGCCAGGTCCTCTGCAGAAACCAGTGCTACACTGCTGAGGCCATCTCTTCATCCTGTGGGAGGTTTTTCTTTCTTTCTTCTTTGTTCATGGTGTTGGTTCGTTGTTGTTGTTGTTGTTGTTGTTGTTGTTGTTTGAGACAGGTCTCATAGGCCACGGCTGAACTTGAACTCCCTTACTATATAGATTGACCTTTGAACTCCCAATCTCACTGCTTTTCATCTCCCAGTGCTGGGATTACAGGGTAGCTAACACACGCTACCAATGCTTAAATTAAATCATAGAAGATGTTTAACCAGAGTGGCATAGAGTAATATCATGTACCTGAAATCCTTAAAGCCAACATTTGGAAGACCATTTCAGGAGAATAACCACAAATTTGAGACCAGCACCTGGGCTTTAGAAATGAGTTCCATTCAGTACACCATATTTTTAGTCTCAGCCTTATTTCGACAGGTCAGAGACAGGGTGTGTCTGGGACAACGAAGACACACCTGATCTCGTAATAGCAAGGTTCCAGGCCAGCAAGGGCTATAGGGAGCCTCCGTGTCCAGAAAAGGAAAGAAAACAAAACAAAAAGACAAATTTAAAGCCAATCCTGAATGTAGAGGTGTGATTCTTTCTATGAAAATAAAAAAATAATGCATAGTTATTTCCTCTCCTTACTAGAATGAATTTGGAGGTAAATAAATTATTAATAAAAACAATTTTGGATGTGGGTGGGGTGGTGGTGCTTTAATCTAGCACTTGGGGAGGCAGAGGCAGGGGGAATCTTTTGTGAGTTCAAGGCCAGCCTGGCGTTACAGAGCTGGTTTCCAGGACAAGCTGACACTACAGGGGGCTACAGGGAGACCCCTGTCTCGAAAGAGCCAAAAAACCAAAACAAAAACAAACAAAAAAAACAATAGGACCTGGGATGGAGGCTCAGTTGGTAACAGAAGCTTCTTAGCCAAAAGCTTAGATCCTCAATTTCCAGCAGTATTGCTCTAGAATACTGGCACATCCTTATCCCAGCACATTGGAGGTGAGGCAGCAGGATCAGAAGTTCAAGCTTAGCCTTGGCTATATATAGAATATTAAGGCCAATTTTGAGGATATATGAAACTCTTAAGCTTGCAAGATCAAATAATAAAACATAAACAAACAACAACAAACAAAAACAATAAAGAATAGGTCTTATTGGTGCACATATTGGAAACAGATTTAATGAGATAAGGAGATTTTCTCAAGATCATCCAGAGGATGAATGCTGAAACCAGGTTCAAGTTCCCACTACCTGACTCTAGACCTGTCAATTATGCCAACCACCAGCCACGTTGACTACTGAGCTTTGGAAATGCAACCAGTCTTGGGCTAGAGATGCAACCCACTGAATCCTCATCTAGAACACTTGCCTAGAATCTCCCAGTGAGGTGCTGGGGTGTGTTTCAGTCATAGAGCACCAACCTAGACTCCCCCATTGAGGGGCTTGGGGTTGTGGCTCAGTGGTAGATTCCTCTGTCTAGGCACTCCCCATGAGGGGCTGGGGATTGTGCTCAGTAGTAGAGTGCCTGCTTAGAATCCCCCAGTTGATGGGCTCAGTGATAGAAACACTCTCTAGTATGCAAAGAGGCCCTTTGGGAACATCACTCATCACTGCAAAACCAGCATGTATTTGAATGGCTTTGTGTAACCATGCTTTGAGCTGAGCTCACTTGGGACTCTAAAGTTTTCTTTCAAAGAGAAGAGCAGCCACGATAGGGCCCCAGGTGTTCTGTCATCGAATCCCCTCCGGGAAGCTGGGAAGTTCCAGGGACTTACCTTATAGTAAGTGTTGCTGTAGAAGCAATTGCAAGAAGACATGGTGATGCACTCATTGTTACTAACAAAAATCCAGGATTGCAGACACAGCCTGGGAGTGCACTGGTGTCTTCAGCGGGGTTGGGGTTCTCACAAGATCAGGGCACGCACAGGATGTTTTCGTGGTGAGCAATTTGCTGGGCATTTCTCTAAAGGGAAAACTGTCCATCTAGGCTCCATTCTAAGCAGCTGTCATTCCAGCAAGCCTCCCTGTTCTCTCCTCTTCCTTTAGAGCTCAGCTGGCCTGGAGCTCACTATGTAAGAGGACAGCGCTGGCCGTTGCCTTGAATCCCCTCACAGATCGATCCTCAAAAGACGGATGCCTCTTGCCTCGATGTAGGCTCTACTGAAGCTGTTGCGGATTGATTGAAGGATGACGGATGGCAAAGGGGAATTAAGCCTACGTGGTCGTTAGAGAGCACCGGAGCTGTGTCTGGCTTGTGCTAGAGGATCCGGGTTCGTCCCATCGCACCCACCGCGCGGCTAAGAACCGTCTGTAACTCCAATTCCAGGAGAACTTCCAGTTCCCAGGGGAATCACGCAGACCCTCTTCTAGACCTCCGAGGCAATTGCACGACATGGGTGCACAAACCTACATGCAGACAGTACATTCATACACATTACAAAAATAACTTAAAATTAAAACAAAATTTTAAAAAAAAGCGGAGGTGCTACCATGCCCAGCCAGTCTTTTTCTAAAAAAAAAAAAAAAAAAGAAAAAAAAAAAAAAAACATAAAAACTGTCATTTATGCATGCCTCAAAAAAATTGACATAGTTGGTGGGCAACCACCCTATAATCCACTACTTTGGGAAGCTGAAGCGCAGGAAAATTGCCAAGAGTTCAAGGCCAGATCCATAGCAGACTTGAGGTCAGCCTGCGCTATATAACAGAACCCTGCCTCAAAAATGAGAAAATTCGGACACATTCATGATATATGAGGCTGAACCTTGAAGACATGTGTTCAGAAAAAAAAAAAAGATTGTCAAAGCAAGCATGTAAATATTCCATTTTAAAAATACAGCCAGGTATAGCCAGGAGCGGTGGTACACGCCTATAATTCTAGTACTCTGGAGACAGAGGCAAAGGATCATAAATTCAAGGCTAGCCTGGCCTGCATAGTAAGTAAGAAAGAAAAGAGGAGGGTAGGGGCTGGTATAGAACGAGAGCCTAGCAGGTTAAGAGCACCGCGCTCTTGCAGAGGACCCTTGGTGTTCGATCCCCAGCCACCCACACATGGCGGCCAGAACCATCTGAAACTCCAATTCCAGGAGATACTCCAGTTCCGGAACACCGCCCTCTTCTGACCTCCACGGCACTGCACGACACGCGAGTGACACCACCACTTGCATGCAGACAGTATATTCATAACACATACAGAAATAAATAATAAAAAAAAGAAAGAAAAGGGAGGGTAAAGGAAGAAAAGAGAGAGAAGAGGGAGAAGAGAAAGGAAGAAAAGAATGGTGAAAGAATGGGTGGAGAGATGGCCAGTGGTTAAGGAGCCGAGTGCTGCTTTGCAAAAGGACCTGGGTCCAAATACAGCACCCACATGGCCATAAACAACCAGGTCTCTAACTCCGTCCGTTTACTCAGCTTCCAGGGATCTGACACTTTCTTGTTGACCTCTTTACACACGTGTCAGGCAATTACACTCATACACCATAAAATAAAAAATAATAATACAATATTTTTAAAAAGAATGGGCAAAAGCGCTCAGTTGGTAGTATGATTGTCAGAGAGAGAGAGAGAAGAGAGAGAGAGAGAGAGAGAGAGAGAGAGAGAGAGAGAGAATAAAGGAAGAAAGGCCTTATGAAAACACTTAAAAACATGGAATTTTATCTTTTTTCTCAGACTCAGGAGGCTGGCCCAACAAGACCAGTCTGAGACACATTGCAAGTTCCAGGCCAGCCTAGTTAACATAGTGAGACCTTGTCTACAAAAATAGAACAAACAAGAAAACTAATTTTAAAAAATAGAAACAAGCTTGACATGGTGGAACATGTCTTTAACTCAGCACTCGGGAGGCAGAGGCAGGTGGATCTCTGTGAGCTCAAGGCCAGCCTGGTCTACATTAGTGAGTTTCCATGGCCAGCTGAGGCTACAGGGAGACACTGTCTCGAGAAAGACAAACATATTATATATAATATATAATACATATATAATTATATATATATATATATATATGATACAAGCCAAAATAAAGAAGGTAAAATTTTGGAGTATTGTTTAGCATGCATGAGGCCCCTAAGCTCTTTCTTTAGCACCAAAGGTGGGGGATTATATGGCATACAACTATGTCTCAATGAAAGAGAAGGATAAAGAACCCTCCCTCTTGCTTCCCACCCTCAATTCTACCACCCCACTCTGCTCTGCTTGCCCCCAGCTCTTGCAGGCTCCTCTGGGTAGTCTTCTATGCATGCCTGGGACTGTCTTATCTTGACTATGAGCTCAGGGTTTTGACTACAAGAATCCCCCTCCCTAATTTCTACTCACTGTCTCTTACTTTGAATTCTTTTGCCAGCGCTCCATCTACCTCATCCTTGTGGTTGAAGTGGTAGGGGGGGCGATGCTAACCATGGACATACCTGGAGCTGTGAACTGTCCAGTGGTTGCTCCTTCAGGAACAGTGGTCCCTCCTGTGGGGTCAGTGGTCCCTTCTATGGGGGCAGTGGTGGCTTCTTCGGGGATGATAGTCACTTCTTCGGAGACAGTGCTCACTTCTGTGAGGAGAGTGTTCGCTTCTCTGAGGGCAGCGTTGATGACTCCTGCAGGGACAGTAGTCACTTCTGCGGGGAAAATGGTGACTTCTGCGAGGGCAGCGGTCCCTTCTGTGAGGACAGTGGTGGCTTCTGCCAGGAAAGAGGTGGCTTCTGTGGGGACAGTGGTGGCTTCTGCTGGGAAAGTGGTGGCTTCTGCAGGGTCAGTGGTCCCTTCTGCCGGGATAGTGGTGGCTTCTGTGGGGGCAGTGGTTGCTTCTGCCATGAAAGTGGTGGCTTCTGCAGGGGCAGTGGTCCCTTCTGCCGGGATAGTGGTGGCTACTGTGGGGACAGTGGTTGCTTCTGCCATGAAAGTGGTGGCTTCTGCAGGGGTAGTGATCCCTTCTTCCAGGAAAGTGGTGGCTTCTGTGGGGACAGTGGTTGCTTCTGCAGGGGCAGTGGTGGCTTCTGCAGGGGTAGTGATCACCTCTGTGGGGGCAGTGATCGTTTCTGCGGGGACAGTGATCACACCTATGGGGACAGTGGCTGTTTCTGTAGAGCCAGTGGTCGATCCTTCAGGGACAGTGCTAGCTCCTTTGGGGACAGTGGTTGTTCCTTCAGGGACAGTGCTAGCTCCTTTGGGGACAGTGGTTGTTCCTTCAGGGACAGTGGTCGCTCCTTTGGGGACAGTGCTTCCTTCTGTAGGGGCATTGGTTGCTCCTTCAGGGCCAGTTGTTACTTCTGTGGAAACAGTTGTCCCTTCTCCAGGGACTGTGGTCCCTTCTCCCAGGACTCCAGTCGCTTCTGTGGGAACAGTGGATTGAACCAGAGGACCGGCAGGAGGCACTGAGGCCAGCCACACTGCAAAGAAAAACAAATCCCTGGAGTTTAGTCAAAATTATACCACTTCCCTTTCACCCACATCTGATGGGAATTTGTAGGTTCAAAGAGGGGACTTGGTCACATCCCTTCACTTCCCAACCATCACTCATTTAAGCATCCAACAGTAGGTGAGTATGGTGACACCTACATTAATTCCAGCACTCAGGGGGCAGAGTCAGGCACATCACTGTAACATTGAGGCCAGCCCATTCTACATAATGAGACCCCAGGCCAGCTGGAACTATTAGGGACAGTTTGTCTCAAAACAACAACAAAAACCTGTTCAACAAGCAGAATGCCAACATCTATCTGGGTTTCTGCCAGACACAAGAAACACAACAATGAATAGGATGTGAGTTCTGCCTTTAGGATCACTACTGAGGGAATCTGGATCCTGCTGCCAACACTCATGTCATCAAATACACATTCATTCACAGCTGGGCATGATGTGCCCACCTGTCATCCCAGTGACACAGACTGTTGAAGCAGAAAGATCACGAGTTTGAGGGCAGTTGGGCTATGTCGTGGGATCTTGTCTCAAAATGAAAATAATCAAATGAATCTCCCAGTGAGGGGCTGGAGTGTGGCTCAGTGGTAGAGCTCCTGCCTAGAATCCCCCAGTGAGGGGCTGGGGTGTGGCTCAGTGGTAGAGCTCCTGCCTAGAATCCCCCAGTGAGGGGCTGGGGTGTGGCTCAGTGGTAGAGCTCCTGCCTAGAATCCCCCAGTGAGGGGCTGGGGTGTGGCTCAGTGGTAGAGCTCCTGCCTAGAATCCCCCAGTGAGGGGCTGGGGTGTGGCTCAGTGGTAGAGCACCTGCCTAGAATCCCCCAGTGAGGGGCTGGGGTGTGGCTCAGTGGTAGAGCACCTGCCTAGAATCCCCCAGTGAGGGGCTGGGGTGTGGCTCAGTGGTAGAGCACCTGCCTAGAATCCCCCAGTGAGGGGCTGGGGTGTGGCTCAGTGGTGGAGCTCCTGCCTAGAATCCCCCAGTGAGGGGTTGGAGTGTGGCTCAGTGGTGGAGCTCCTGCCTAGAATCCCCCAGTGAGGGGCTGGAGTGTGGCTCAGCAGTAGAGCTCCTGCCTAGAATCCCCTGTGAGGGGCTGGGGTGTTGCTCAGGGGTAGAGCACCTGCCTAGAATCTCCCAGTGAGGGGCTGGGGTGTGGCTCAGGGGTAGAGCACCTGTCTAGAATCTCCCAGTGAGGGCCTGGGATGTGACTCAGTGGTAGAGCACCTGCTTAGAATCCCCCAGTGAGGAGCTGGGGTGTGGCTCAGTGGTGGAGCACTTGCCTAGTATCCCCCAGTGAGGGGCTGGGGTGTGGCTCATGGGTAGAGCACCTGCCTAGAATCCCCCAGTGAGGGGCTGGGGTGTGGCTCAGTGGTAAAGCTCCTGCCTAGAATCCCCCAGTGAGGGGCTGGGGTGTGGCTCAGTGGTAGAGCACCTGCCTAGAATCCCCAGTGAGGGGCTGGGCTGTGGCTCAGTGGTAGAGCACCTGCCTAGAATCCCCAGTGAGGGACTGGGCTGTGGCTCAGGGGTAGAGCATGTAAGACCCTGTATTCTATTCCTAGTACCACATGAGGCAAACAGGCAGTGGGTGGAGAGCTGGGCCTGAGTTCCATCTTACCTCGACATGGCCCATGAGTGATAAAAATGAAATTCACAGCGACAGCAAAAGCAGTACTGCTACCCCGGATGGCCTCTAAAAACAACTGATGACAATGAAAAACAAAGAAAGAAGGTGAAAGGGGAAAATGAATCCCTGGAAACTCAGAAACCCATCTGATGGTACTGTTTTGTTGTTATAGAAACTTTTAAATAGAGGCCACTAAAGGGCAGCTTATATAGCTTGACCCTGCATCTGGTCCTCTTCCTCCCAGATGTGAACAAACTACCCATACACTCTCACAGCTATAGAGGGAGCTGCTCCAGCCACTATGACTTCCCCACCATGATGGATTAGACAACCCTTAAAACTGTAATGGGCTGGAGAGATGGTTCAGTGGTTAAGGGCATGGGCTGCTCTTACAGAGGACCCAGGTTTGGTTTCAAGCACCTTCATGGAGGCTAACATTTGAAACTGCAGTTCCAGGGGATCCAAAGCCCTCTTCTGGCCTCTGTGGGTACTGCATACATGTGGTATACTTACGTGTAGGCAAAACACTCATACACATAAAATAAAATTTTTTAAGATTAAAAAAAAAAACTACAACCAAAATAAATGTCTTCTCCCTTAAGTTGCATCTGTCAACTCAGCCATTTTGTCACAGTACCAAGAAAAATAACTAATAATCCACCATTCCATCTCTTGTCCTCCTTAATACTCCCACATAGATAAGTACAAACCCACTCTCGATATCTCACCTGCATGGGCTGCTGTTGCCCCTTAGGGATAGTGATGGAGCTGTTCAGCCAGCTAGTGCTTTGAGGCCCAATTCGGCTCCACAGAACCGTGGGGGAACTTCCTGCAGGACTCCCCAACAGGAGCTTGAGTGTGGTTCCTTGTCCAAGGCCATACATGTGGTAAGCAAACTCCACACAGACGTCTCTAGGGGCGCAGAAGGGCGGACTCACCAGTCTGGCAGACTGTCCTGGCTGGGATAACTTGACTGAATCAAAGTAGATGTAGTGTTCCCCTGGATGAAAGAGAGGGCCCAGCAAGATGAGACTCCACACCCAAAACCATATACAAGTCTAGTGCTTACTGTACTTGCGCCTAACTTTCCAAATAAGCAAGCATGGACTGTAGTATTTTTCTTTGCTGTTTTGTTTTGTTTTGAGACAGGGTCTCGTTACGTGGCCTAGGCTGGCCCAGAGTTTGCAGTCGTCTTGCTTCAGCCTTCCCACTGTAGGTGTGTATCAGTACACCCATTCTCTACTCATTCTGGACTTCTAACTCAAGAAGGTGGACAAAAAGATAGACAAAACCAGTGGTCTCACTTGCAAATGTCTTGGCTGAAAATGAGACAGTGGATTTTGAAATCCAGCTCAATGCAGAGAAAAACCCAGATTTTTTTTTTCCTTCCCTCCCTGAGCCCCGACCCTCACTGGGGGATTCTAGGCCGGAGCCCTACAACTGAGCCACACCTCCAACCCCTCAGTGGGGGATTTTCAACAGGTGCTCTACCTCTGAATCACATCCCTAGCCCGTTTCTGGAAGATGCTACATAGGGTGTTCCACCACTGAACCATGCCCTCCCCCAGCTCCTCGCTAGAGGATTCTAGGCAGGTAGTCTATTGAGGAAATACACCCACATCAATGATAACTTGAGCATCCTCATCGTAACTACTCTCTGAATCTCGGCTCTGACCCATAAACACCTGGTGGTCCCTACATTCAACATCCTTTAGCAGTGATACAACCCATTCCCTACTTAGGAATCACTATTCAGTGATTCATGACCTTAAAGAGTCTCCTCACCTCCATACGGGAACTCTCTCGGTGGTCCCGAGATGGGGGTGGGTGCATTCTTACTTCCCCAGCTCCAGTGTCCAATGTCCCCGTACACATGTTTCCATTCGCAGAAAGGATGAGCTCTATCTTCAAAGTCACAATTAGGAAAGCTCTCTAGCAGATTCCAAAAGGGGGGTTTGAGAAAATGGAATTGGGTCCGCCCATTACTCCCAGCCCAAATTTGGTAAGGGTTGCCAGGGTTTTTTTCTCACCCCCACAAGGAGCGATGCTGACGGAATCCACAGCGACTGCTGGCTCTGGCACCTCTCCAAATACACCCACCACCATGAACTAAAGAGAGGAGGAGCAGGGACCTGGAGTGAGCATTCAGAACCAACACCCAGTGCTCCAGCCTGCCTGTGATGGGTCGTCAATTGTCAACTTAACAGAATCTAGGACCATCTGCCTGACAGCCTCTGGGCATGGCTGTGGGCGTGGCTGTGGGATGGTTGTGGGCGTGGCTGTGGGCGGCTGTGGGCGTGGCTGTGGGCGTGGCTGTGGGATGGTTGTGGGTGGCCGTGGGCGTGGCTGTGGGGATTATCTTGCTTGGTTTAGTTGTGAGAGGCCCGCTACTGTGTGTGGCACCTTTCCCTGACTGGGATCCTGGACTGTGTAGCTGAAGAAGGGAAGCAGAGCAGCAGCTTCTGTCATTCTCTGCTTCCTGGTTGTAGATGTGACCTGACCAGCTGCTTCCAGCTCCTGCCATCAGGAATCCTCCACCATAATAGACTTTATACTTGAACTATGATCCAGGATAAACCTTTTTTTTTTTTTTTGTCTCTTTGAGACACAGTCTCCTTATAGCCCCAGCTGGCCTGGAACTCACTCTGTAGACCAGGCTGACCTTGAATTTACAGAGATCTGCCTGCTTCTGCCCCCTCCCCCACCCCTCCCCCGTGCTAGGATTAAAGGCATGCGCCACCACACCAGGCTTAAAGACAGTTCTAGCCGGGCGCCGTGGCCCACGCCTTTAATCCTAGCACTTGGGAGGCGGAGGCAGGCGGATCTTTGTGAATTCAAGGCCAGCCTGGTCTACAGAGTGAGTTCCAGGACAGCTGGGACTACAGGGAGACCCTGTCTCAAAAAAGACAGTTCTTAGCCGTCATGTGGGAGCTGGGACTCGAACCCAGGTCCTCTGCAAGAGCAGTCGGTGCTCTTAACCACTGAGCCACTCTCTCTGGCCCCAAACCCTTTCTTTTTTTTTTTTTTTTTTTTTGTTTGTCTTTTTGTGAGACATTCTCTCTTTAGTCCAAGCTGGCCTGGAAGCTCACTCTGTAGACCAGGCGGCCAGTGAACACACAGAGATCCTGCCTCATTGCCTCCCAAGTGCTAGGATAAAGGCGAGGCCCACCACGCCCGGACTCAACCCTTTCTTCTTGAAGTGGCTTTTATCAGAGATTTTTGTCACAGCAACAGAAAAAAGAAACCAAGACACCTTCCATCTGACATTTCCCTTCCAAGACTCGGCCCCTGCCCCTCATGCCCAGACCCTCAGCTCACTCCAATAATGATCAAAACCACCGTGTGCGAGGACTTCCACCGAGGCTCTCATTTCTGTACCTGTATCTGCCCCTCTCCCGTGAAGTTGACGGACACAGGCTGCCAGGTGGATCTGGGCTGTCCTGAGAACAGAGTGTGTTTTTCGATGCTGCCTACAATGGAAAAACAAAAACAAAAACAAAACACAAGGGAGTTTAAGGAGATTTTGGAAGTCAAACATAAGTTCCACAGGGAATACCAGACTAACACTCTGGATGCCACCAACTGTCTCTATTTCCTGATACCTTTCTCTTCCTTCCTTCCTTCCTTCCTTCCTTCCTTCCTTCCTATCCTTCCATTCCTCTCTTTCCTTTCTTTCTTTCTTTCTTTCTTCTTTCTTTCTTTACTTTCTTTTTCTTTTTCCTTTTCCTCTTCCTTTTTCCCCTCCCCAAAAATCTTTTCTCTCTTACTTCGATCTTTCTCTTCTTGCTTCTCCTTCTGTCTATTTTTCTCAACTCTTCCCCGGCCTGTTCTTTCTTCTCGTCTGATTTTGTGTGTGTGTGTGTGTGTGTGTGTGTGTTGTATTGAGAAGAGGAGAGAAGAGAGAGAGAGAAGCAGTTCATGTGCAGATTCCTACACACGCACGCATTCGCATGTGTGTGGAGGCCAGAGGCCAACCTTGGCTGTCACTCCTCAGGAGCTGTCTGCCTTGTTTTTTGAAACAGAGTCCCTCGCTGAGATCTGGGGATTACTGATTAGGCTATACTGGCCAGTGAGCCCCGGAGATCTACGCAAGACTGGGGTCACAGGCAAGCACCACCACGCCTAGCATTATTTTTTAAATTTTTTTTGTTGTGTTTTTTATATATTTTATTTAGTTCTTGTATGTGTGTGAATGTACTGTGCCTGCATGCAAGTGTCTGTGCACCTGTGTCTGCAAAAACGCCGCGGAGGTCAGAAGAGGGTCTCGGATTCCCCTGGAGCTGGAGTTCTCCTGGAATTGGAGTTTCAGACGGCTCTCGGCCGCCATGTGGGTGCTGGGGATCGAACCCGGGTCCTCTGTAAGAGCAGTCGGCGCTCTTAACCGCTAGGCCATCTCTCCAGCCCCACGCCTAGCATTTTACATGGATGCTGGGGATGGCATTCAGGTGCCCATGATTATGTGGCAAGTACATTACTGACTGAGCCATTTCCCCAGACCATGTTTGCTTCTGTTTGTTTTTAAATTTTATATTTTATTTTATTTTATTTTAACCACCACGCCCGGCTTAAAGACTGTTCTTAGCCATATGGGTGCTGGGAATCGAACCTGAGTCCTCTGCAAGAGCAGTCGGCACTCCCAACCACTGAACCACCCCTCCAGCCCCTGTTTTTAAATTTTAGACAGTCTCCTGTAGCCTATACTGGCCTGGAACTTACTACACAGCTAAGGCTGGCCTTGAACCTCTGGTCCTCCTGCCTCTACCTCCCAAATTCTATGATTACAGGTGTGGGCCAACATATCTGACAGGACCATTATTTTTCTAGAATCCAGTGCCCTTCCCCTTTCTACTTCATGAAATAATCTCATGGCTATCCTGGGTTTCTTGGACTCCAAGGAGAGACACCCCATATTTCTCCCATGATCCAACCCTCTGAGATGCACCCCACAATCAGTTCCCTGCTCTAACCCAAGAACGTAGTGTAGACAAACAGGCCTTCTCCAGGAGACACGCCATGCAGGGTATAGCGGAAAGATAGGGTCAGGCAGCCGCTGGAGTGACTCAGGGGACTCAAGAGGACAGCTTTCTGACCTGGCCTTGCATTTGTGGAATCTAAAAGCATGTAGTAGCCACCTGTGGAAGAAAGGGCCAGTGATATGGAAGGGCTGGAAAGGAGGGCAGTACAGAACACAGGGTAGGGACAGGAGGGATAAGAATCTGGCAGTGGAGAGTCCCAACAACTGCCTAGAATCAGGCAGTGCTGGGTTGGGAGTGGGTGGACTGGGAAAGGACCTGGGCGATGCTACGGTAAAAGCAGGCAATCCTCCGAAAAGCAGTGTTCACAGCTTTGTCTCTTGAGTGCTGACTCTTCCAGTCCCCTAGTCCTAGCCTTTTTTTTCTTGGCCCATCAGAGCAAGCAGAGTCACACTTGTTGGTGACAGCCAGCCAGTCTGACCTTGAGAAGTGGGCAGCTCCCTGCCCCACAGCTCCTTCACCTTTAAACCAGGAAGCCAGAGCTACAGAGATAGTTCAGTGGTTAAGAACCCTGGCCACTCTTGCAGAAGTCCCTGGTTCAGTTCCAAGCAACCATATGCTGTGAACCATAAGTTCACAACCGTAATTCCAGTCTCAGGGGATCTGATGCCTTCTTCTGGCTCCTAGAGCTACAGGATGTAGCATACTTACACACATGCAGGCAAAACACTCATACATGCAAAATAAAAATAAATATTTTCTTTAAAAAGCCAGGCAGCCAATCATCCTGGACTTTGCTTTGTGATGCAGCTAGCAGCCTTGGGGAGAGGGAAGAGGGCTCTGGTTCCTGGGTAAGCACGAGCGCCTGACTCCCATTGCATCTCTCCAGTCAGCACTGGGCTGAGGGAGACCAAGAAGACAGTAGGCAGAAGTGGAGAGTATGGGCAGGAGGTGGGAGGGAGATGGCAGAAGGCTGGAGGGGAGCCGAGGAAAGGAAATGGGGAAATGGAAAGGAAAAGAAGCAAGGAAGAGCAGTACAGGAAAAAAAGGAGGGGCCGAGATCGCTGGAGCACACCTGTAGTCACGTCTGGGAGGCTGAGTCCGGAGAATGACGGGGTCAAACCCAGGCTGGGCTACATGAGCCACTGTCCCCAAACAAAGCAAAACAGAATACTAACAGTTGCTTGAACTAGGACACGATGCTAAAGGATGTAGAAAGGGGATGCCCAGAGGACCCTGCAGGGGCTTCAAACGAAGGGAATTGAAGAACTTTCTTTTTTTGGGGGGGGGGACTTGAAGGACTTTCTAGAAGGTAAGCTTTCCATAGCTGAAAAATTGGGTACCTGAGAAAACAAACAGGTAAAGAAATTAGAAAGCACAAGTTCTAATGTTTGACCCCCAAAGCTTGGTTCAGCAAGGGTTGGAAACGTGGGCTGTATGAAGTTGGAGAGGATGTGTGCAGTGTGTGGAGGAAAAGACAAAGGAGTCCATGACAGAAAGAGGACGAGAAAGCCCAGCCAAGAGCAGAGGAAGGTGAGAGAAAAGGGAGAGAGACATGGATGGAAGGAGCAGGAAGGAAATCGCCTGGACGACTCCAAGTCTTCCTCGGTAGTCTCCATTGGCCCCTGCTGTTCCCGTCTGCAGCTTCTTAGGAGAAAAGCCAAGTGGTGTTGAGTCAGGATCAAACTGTGTAGCCCAGGCTGACCTGGAACTCATAATCTCTTCTTGTCTCAGCCTCCCCAGTGCTGGGATTACAGGCATGGACCATCCTGCCTGCCTTCCTTCCCTTCCTCCCTCCCTCCCTCCCTGCCTCCCTCCCTCCCTCCCTCCCTCTCTCCCTCCCTCTCTCCCTCCCTCCCTCCCTCCCTCTCTTCCTCCCCCTCTGCCTCCCTCCCTTCCTCCCTCCCTGCCTCCTCCATTCTCCTCCTCCTCCTTCTTTCTCCTCCTCCCCACCTGCTTTTCTCTCTCTCTCACTTTCCTTCCTCCCTCCCTCCCTCCCTCCCTTCCTCCCTCCCTCCCTCCCTTTCCTTCTCCCTCCTTCCCTTCCTTTCTTCCTTCCTTCCTTCTGTGACACTGGGAATGGAACCCAGGGCTTTATTCATGCTAGGCAAATACTTTACTACTGTCTAGCCTAGGCCATCTTTGATCCTCAGTCCTCCTGCCTCGGCCTCCCAGGTGCTGGGATTACAGGCATGCACCATACTTGGTTCCTTGTCAGTTTTACAACCTAATTTCTAAGTTTCTGGGACATGACCTCATACAGGGGAACTTCTCCATTTCAGATGAAGAACAGAATGAATGAAGAATGAAAGATGCCAGGGACAGGCACTAAGAAGCAGACTGTACTGGGTCTGCTAGGTAGCCATGTGGCAGTAGGGGAAGCCGGAGGACATTTTAAGTTTGCTTCTTGCCATGGATCCTGAGCTAAAAGAAGCTTAAAGCTGCTGGGCTCCCCGGCCTCTGCCAGAGCACACTGTGGCAATACCATCTGTAGACACCAGTAGAGCCCAGCAACCCCAGGGTCTGTAGCGTGACCATACTCACTCCCAGGGTTAGAGAAGTCATCTTCAGGCCCCACGCCTGGCTTCCCCGATGACCCTTTCATTTGTGTCCACTTTGCTCCCGTAGCAGTCGGGACACAAGTCCAGCCGCAGAGATCATTTATCATATCAAAGGTGCACGTCTGTGACAGGCAGACTACATAGGAAAGAGGGAGAGATGGGGCTGGGGGCGTGGCTCAGTGGACATGTGCTTGCCTAGGATCCTCCAGTGAGGGGTTGGGGCGTGGCTCAGTAGTAGAGTAGTTGCCTAGCATCCCCAATGTCTTGGTTCAATTTCCAATACCAAAGGAGGGGACAATGTAGCTTTCTGCCAGAGGAGGAAGCCTAGAAAAGGATGCCTCAATTTGAGGTTGGGACACTGAGGTCCAATCTCAAGTCCTGGCTGGCTTTGAAGCCAATCTTGACCCTGCTGCCCAGGAGTTCTGCTCTTGGCACAAATTACATAAACTGCCCAGCCTCGGATTCCTCATCTGTAAACTGGGAGACTCTGCTCTGTAGAAATATAAATTGCACTATTTGGGGGAACATATAGCCCAATCCTTGTGGTTTGGTTTCTTTCACAGCTCCTGGACTTTTCTTCCCCTCTAACATCAGCTTGAAAAGACAATTCTGCCTCTAAAAAAAAAAAAAGGGCTGGAGATATGGCCTAGCGGTTAAGAGCGCCGACCGCTCTTGCAGAGGACCCGGGTTCAATCCCCAGCACCCACATGGCAGCCAAGAGCCATCTGAAACTCCAATTCCAGGAGAACTCCAGTTCCAGGGGAGTCCGACACCCTCTAAAAAAAAAAGACAATTCTGGATTGATCAGAGTGGTATTAAGGGTAATGCCTAGGATGACCTCACATCCAGATTATCTTGGAGCCAAGGACTTCTTTGGTTAAGAGACACGGTCTCATGTAGCCCAAGCTGGACTCGAATATGTTTGCACCCAAGAATGACCTTGAACGTCTGACCCTCCTGCCTCTACTTCTCAAATGGTAGGGTTAAAGGTTCATAGCACCACACCTGGTTTATAGGGTACTGGGACTGGAACCCCTGCCTTTGGCATGCTAGACAAGCATTTTACCAACCAAGTCACATCCCCAACCTCACCAAGAGCTTCTTGATGAATGGGCTGGTCCATGGCCATCTGCCCTGCTCAGTCACAAGAGGCCAGGTATCCAAACGTTCAAAGAGGATCTCTCTTAGAGTGTGACTACGTTAGGGATCAGAGGCATGTGTGATGTAGCAACACGAAGCCAGCAGCCTCACTTCATGAAAAACAACATCCTAGCTGCTGAGCCACACTAACCCCACCCCAGGAAGTCTGAGAGGGGTCAGGAGAGGAGGAGGCACAGGAGAGGGACAGGGACAGGACTCACTCTGATTGCAGGTACCCCGATTGATAGAGATGCCATCCAGAGAGATGTCCAAGTAAGTGGTGTTTCCCCGCATTCCTTCAAACATCAACTGTGGGATGAAGGACAGAGAAGCCCCCGACCCCATAAACCACTTTATTATAGACTTCCTTTGTCTCCAGTTGCTGGAGTTTGTGTTTTGTTTTGTTTTGTTTTGTTTTGAGACAGTCTCCTTGTAGCCCCAGCTGGTCTGCAATTTGTTATATAGACCAGGCTGGCCTCAATATCACAGAGATCCACCTGCCTCTGCCTCCTGAGTGCTGGGTTTAGAGGCATGTGCCATCACACCTTTCCAGTTCCTCTTTTTAAAAGTAACATTCATAGCTGAACGTGGTATAGCTGCCTTTAATCCCAGCACTCCAGAGTCAGAGGCACATAGATCTCTGTGAGTTCGAGGCCAGACTGGTCTAAATGGAGAGCACCAGGCCAGCTGGGACTAAAAGGAAACCCTGTCTCAAAAAGACAAAAAAAAAAGAAATTACACTCATTGAGGCTGGAGAGATGACTCAGCAATTAAGAGCACTGGCTGCTCTTCAGGAGGGCCTAGGTTTGGTTCCCAGCACACACATGGTGCCTAACAACCAAACATAACTCCAGTCCCAGGGGATCTGGTGCCTTTGTTTGGCCTCTGTGGGCACTGCACGAAAGTACTTACATACATGAAGACAAAACAGTTATACAAGTTAAATAAATAAATATTTTTAAAATATTCATCTCCGTGTGTGTGTGTGTGTGTGTGTGTGTGTGTGTGCGCGCGTGTTCATTATGGCACACATATGGAGGCTAGAGGACAACTTATATAATTTAGTTCTTTCTTTCCACCATGTGGGTCCTGGGAATCAAACTTAGACCATCGGGCTTAGTGTCAGGCAATAACACAAGCACCCTTCAGGTCCCTTTTGCCACCACCCACATTCCTAAGCTCCTTCCTCTCTCTCCAGACCACCCCTCCATGCCTCAGACTTCGGAGTCTGCTCTGTCCTCACCCAGCTTGGTAGATCTCGATCCGCAGGCACCGTGACAGCGGCGGGCATCCAAGATGGGCTCCGGGTGTTCACATATTTCCAGAGCACACTGGGCCGACGGTCCCTCCAGCCCTTGACCAGCATCAGTTTGAGCTGGGCGCCCCATGACAGCCCAAACATGTGGTAGGCGAAACGGATGCAGAGTGGGCCTTGCTCCCATATTTCAGGGCTCAGCAGGCGCGCCACTCCACCCCGGGGGAAGTTATTGGCGTCCATGCGCAGGTAGTAGCCCTCTGGGTAGAGACAGACAGGTCCCAGAATCCTGAGACCCTGCTGTTCCCAACAGCTGTCCAATCCACCCCCTCTCAACTCTACCCCCCCCCCCGCTACTGTCCACCCAATCTCAGGCTTCCCTTGAGACCACTCACTTCCATCGGGGTACCCCCCAGGGGGCCCAGAAGTGCCACTGGGGGAGGGACCAGAAGTTCGAACCCAATCCCCATCATCTGTCGTCATTTGAGACCAGTCACAGAGGGGTCTGTAACTGTCTTCAAAGTCACATTTTGAGATAACAGCTGGGAAAAAAAGAGACACAGTAAACTCTGAGAGAGGACAAAGGGCAGAGGAGGGGAGGGGCCAGGTCACAGAGCCATACCAGGAGAGTCAACCAAGCTTAACGAGGCCACTACCAAGATTTCAGATTCAGAACAGAGATTTGGGAAACAGAAACTTTGGGGAGAAACTTGGGGCTGGGGAGTAGAGTGTGCAGCAGGCAGGGTCGGGGATGTAAACAGGGGCTGGGACTGACGCAGAGAGACGGAGAGGCATGGCTGAGTGGCATGTGTTTTGTGGTGGCTCATATGGTTACTACTATTACTATGGTTATTTGGGGTTTATTGTGTGTACGTATGTGTATGCAGGCATGTAGGCATGTGCACGTGTGTGGAAGCCAGAGGTCAGGATCAAATATCTTCCTCAATCACTCTCAATTTTCTTTTTCTTTTTAATTTTTATTTGTGTGTGTGTGTGTGTGTGTGTGTGTGTGTGTGTGTGTGTGTGTGTGACATGGATGCAGATGTCCACAGAAGCCAGAAGAGGGCATCAGATACTCTGGGACATACAGGTGGTTGTGAGCCACCCAACGTGGGTGCTGAAAATGTGAACTTGGGTTATCTTGGAGAAGTGACAAGTACTCTTAACTGCCAAGTCATCGCTCCAGCCCTTCACCTTATTTTTTTTGAGACAGGATTCTCACTGAACCTGGACCTCACCAAATTGGCTAGACTGGCCAGTTAGTGAGGCCCAGAGATCCTCTTGTCTCTGCCTCCCTGGTACAGGGACTACAGATGTATGCCACCATGCCCAGCTTTTTTGAAAAAAATCTCAATTTATGTTTATGTGTATGAGTGTTTTGCCTGCATGTATATAAATGTACCATGTGGGTACAATGCCCACAGAGGTCAAAAGAGGGCATCAGATTGGAAATGGAGTTATAAATAACTGTAAACCACCATGTAGGCGCTGGGAATCCAACCCAGGTCCTGCAAAAGCAGCCGGTGCACCCAGTTTTTACTTGACTGCTAGAGTTCAAACTCAGGTCTTCATGCTTGTGCTGCAAGCACATTACCTACTGAGCTATCTCCCAGTCTACCTCACCCTACCATTGTTGTTGAAATAGCTCTTGGGTTCTCATGTATCCCAAGCTGGCCTTGATTCTCCTGCTTTGGCCTCTGGACTGCTGGGATTACAGGTATGTACTATAACACCTGACCTATTATTTTATTATTTTGAGACAAAGATTTGGCTATGTAGCCCAGGCTAGCCTCCAACCTGTGATCCTGTTGCCTCTGCCTCCCCAATGTTGGAATGACAAGCCTACACCAACATACCCAGCTCTTGTCATATTTCATTTTTAATGGGAATCTTTTGTGTAGACTTGGACCTACTTTCACACAGTTCCCTCTGCCCTTGATTGTTCAGGAGCTGCCCTTTGTGCATTTAACCTTATGTTCATGTCACTTCTGTTCTCTGACAGTAGCGCCTAGGCTAGGGATCGGAGTTCACAGGAAGAAAGGATCTTGACGAGGGAAGGAGAAGCCAAGCAGCCCTGTGGTTCTAACTCACAACTCTCCTCGGAAGTCATCCATTTCCGGTCTGGAGATTTCTGTCTCCTTAGGGTTGGTTTAGAGAAAACAAACAAAAAAAATCACCTGTCATTATTCAAAAATTTATAAGGCTATGATTATGTTTGGATGTTGATTTGTTGTTGTTGAGACAGGGTCTCATTTAGCCCAGGCTAGCCTAAAACTCCCTATGTTTCCAAGGATGAACTTGAACTTCTGATTCTCCCCCCTCCACCTCTCAAGTACTTGGAATTATAGGAGTGTGCCATCACACCCAGCTCTTTTCTTTTCTTTTCTTTTCTTTTCTTTTCTTTTCTTTTCTTTTCTTTTCTTTTCTTTTCTTTGAGACAAGTTCTTTCACTATAACTCAGGCTGGGCTTGAACTCTCAATCATCCTGTCTCAGCCTCTTGAAAGTTGGAATTACACATTTGTACCACCATACCAAACCCTCATCTCTACTTTACAAACCCCACAAAGAAGCCCTTCCTCTCTCCTCAGCAGCCTGGATCCCTTAGAACAGGTCCCGTTTCTTTTTTTTTCCCATAAGTCAACAGTTGCTTGTTCAAAGCCCTGCATCCAAGTTACCCAAGCTCCAGGAAACCAAGCCATCCTCTGTTTCTCTCTGTCTTCTACTTGAACTCTGGTCTATTGGCTAGGGCCACCCAGTTGGGGGTTTGGGAGAGTATGAACTCTGCTGTCCTATCCCAGCCTCCGTCTATCAATTCCGGGCTTGGAGATGTGCAGTCCTCCCCGTGCTGGTTTGTGGGTTGTCTTCTTCTCATTCCACTGGCCTCCTTACCTTCCTCCCCTCTCTTCTGTGGTTTGTTGTTGTTCTTGTTGTGTTTGTTTTTTTGGGTTTGTAGGGTTTTTTTTTTTTTTTGTCTTTTTGAGACAGGGTCTTCCTCTAGCCCCAGCTGTCTCGTCCACCTCCCAAGGGCTGGGAATAAAGGCCTGCCCCACCGCGCCCCACTCTGTTTTATTTTTTTAGCAAAGGTGGTCTCGTGTTGCTCCACCTCATCTTGAACTTCATATGTAATGGAGGACGACCTTGAACTCCCGATCCTCCTGCGTCCATCTCCCAGGTGCTAGGATTGCTCTCCTGAACTAACACACCGAGTTTAGCTGATGCTGGGACTGAACCCAAGGCTTCGTGTACACCGTGTTCTCAGCACTCTACCAAGTGAGCTACAACCGCAGTCCTTTTCTTTATAGATTGTTGTTGTGAGACATGGTTTCATGTACTCAAGGGTGGTGCTTGAACTCCTGCCTCTGCCTCCCAAGTACTAGGATGACAGGTGTGCACCACCATGTCTGGCTCAGCCTCTGTCTTTGTTTTTCAATCTGTCTGACTCTTCTGGCATCCCCCGGATGAACACCCATACCACCCTTGGTTCTTCACCCCCCCACCCCCCCACTCCCACCCCACCCCACCCCACCCCCACCCCCCGCACTCCACAATCCAGCTTACCACAAAAGGGCATGTATACGGCTCTGGCTCCAAGCAGCTCCCACCAGCAGCATCAGGGTCCAAACTAGAGAAGCCATGGGGGACCTTGGAAGAAGCCCTCGATGAGAGGGGATGCTTATAGTGAGGAGCCCAGGCCACTTTACACACGCTTGGCCCTCCTCACCTGTGAGCCTTTTGAGGAGGCCATAAAAATGTTTAAAAATCACAAATTTCGAGAAGTCCCTGGAAATGTAAAGTTATCAGAGTCAAAATTGAAAACCCAATAGAAGAGCTGTAGACAGAAAGGAAAGGAAAGTAAGACTGGGGGAGATGGAGGAATGGATCCAGGATGTATAACATCAGATAAAAATAGCCCAAAAAGAAACAACGAAAAAGAAAGAAAGAAAGAAAGAAAGAAAGAAAGAAAGAAAGAAAGAAAGAAAGAAAGAAAGAAAGAAAGAAGGATCTAGACACAGCGGTGCACGCCTTTACTCCCAGAACTCAGGAAATAGAAAAAGTGGGATCTCTTTGAGTTTGAGGCCGGTCTAGTCTACATATTGAGTTCCAGGTCAGCTGGGGCAATGTAGTGAAACCCTGTCTCAAAAATAAAACCCAAAACACAAAGAAAAAGAAAAAGATGTTTTGAGACAAGGTCTCAGGGAGCCCAGGCTGACCTCAAACTCTCTGATTCCGAATACTGAGAGTATGAGGGTGCACCAGCAAACCCAGCTAAGGAAAGCACAATAGACTATCCCCGAGCTAAAACACTCAAATGTCTAGATTAGAAGTTGCCTAGTAAGATGAATTCAGAGACTCACAGAAACTACTTGGTGAAATTTCAGAATATCAAGGGGGAAAAGGAAAGTCAGAAACGCTTCTAGATAGAAAGGAAGAGGCCACATACTAAAGACCAGGGATCCTCATGGCCTCCACCTCGTCGGTAGCAACCATAGATTCTAAAATACAGTGGAACACAGCTACAGAATTCTGGTTGCAAATCGTTCAGCCTAACATTCTATAGAGGGCAACAGCAGATGCTACTGAGGGCCAAGTGAAGGGTTGAAAATAACAGTGGTACCGGGCATGGTGGCGCACGCCTTTAACCCTAGCACTTGGGAGGCAGAGGCAGGTGGATCTTTGTGAGTTCAAGGCCAGCCTGGTCTACAGAGTGAGTTCCAGGACAGCTGGGGCTACAGGGAGACCCTGTCTTGAAAAAGACCAAAAAAAGAAAAAAAAAAGAAAAAAAGAAAATAACAGTGGAGAACTGAGGGAGACGATGCAGAAGGAATGCGAACGGCCAGGAAGCACTTGAAATGGCTCTCCGCTGGGTTCATTGTTGGATTTGTTTTTAATTTTTTTTTACATTCTGTGCTCTTGCACACGTGTGTGTGTGTGTGTGTGTGTGTGTGTGTGTGTGTGGACAATTTCTGGAGTCTGTTTTCTCCTTCTACCATGGGAGTTCCAGGAATTGAATTTATATCATCAAGCTTGGTAGCCTTTACCTCCGTCCCCCCACGCCCCTCCTCACGGCTTTTTTTTTTTTTTTTTTTTAATCTTTTTGAGACAGGGTTTCCCTGTAGCCCCAGCTGTCCTGGAACTCATTATGTAGATGAGGCTGGCCTGGAACTCACAAAGATCTGCCTGCCTTTGCTTCTTGAGTGCTGGGATTAAAGGCATGCACCACCATGTCTGTCCTCCCCCCCTTTTAAATTTTTTTAATTTATTATTTTTTTATGTTTATGAATGTACTGTCTGCATGTAGGTTGGTGCACCCGTGTCGTGCAATGCTGCGGAGGTCAGAAGAGGGCGTTGGGATTCCCCTGGAACTGGAGTTAAAGATGGTTCTTAGCTGCCATGTGGGTGCTAGGAATCGAACCCGGGTCCTCTATAAGAGCAGTTGATGCTCTTAACCGCTGAGCCATCCCTTAGCCCCCCCTTTTTTATTATGTTCTGACTATATATATACTAAGTACATATATATGTAAACAGTACATATATATTTCTGTGTGTGTGTGTGTGTGTGTGTGTGTGTGTGTGTGTGTGTGTGTGTATGTGAAACGTCTACATTCATCATGGAGAATGAAGGCTGGTTGAAAAGATAAAATGAAACAGTGAAATCTACAAGATCATATTGGCATCAATGAGATAGAGAGTTGGATGGAGATCCTCCTGCCTCTGCCTCCCAAATGCTGGGAATAAAGGTGTGAACCACTATGCCTGGCTCCCTGATTTTGGTGGGGTTTTTTTGTTTATTATTTTTATTTATTTATTTATTTTTGTCTTTTTGAGACAGGGTCTCCCTTTTGTCCCAGCTAGCCTGGAGCTCACTCTGTACACCAGGCTGGCCTTGAACTCACAGAGATCCACCTGCCTCTGCCTCTGGAGTGTTGGGATTAAAGGCGTGCACCACCACGCCTGGCCCTTATTATTTTTATTCTTATGTGTATGAATATATTGCCTGCATGTGTGTAACTGCACCCATGTCATGCAATGTCCACAGAGGTCAGAAGAGGGCATCAGATCCCCTGGAACTGGAGTTATGGACTGTTGTTAGCCACCATGTGGTGCTGGAAACCAAACCTCGGGTCCTCTCCAAAAACAGCCAGTGCTCTTAACCACTGAGCCATTTTTCCAGCCTTCCTGTTTTGTTTTTTTGACAGAATTTTATACCCCAATTGGCCTCCAACTCATTGTTTGGGGAGGCTGGAGTGCCACCATGCCAGTTTATGCAGTGCTGGAAATTGAACCCAGGATACCACGCATGCTATCAAGTGCTCTATGAACTGAACTACATTATCAACCCCTTGTTTTACTTTGCTATGTTTTTTGAGACAGAGTCTCACTTGGTGGGCAAGGCTCAAGTTCAGTTTCTCATCCCAAGCTGTCCTCAAACTGAAGGCAATCCACCTGCCTCAGCTTCTCAAGTGCTATGATCCCAGCTACCTGGCTGAAGCAAGAAGATTGTGAGTTCAAAGGCAGCCTGAGCTGCTTAGACTTTCTCTTAAAAGAAGTAAAAAAAAAAAGGACTGGGATTGGACTTCATGGTGCATGTCTTTAGTCCCAGCACTCAGAAGGCAGAGGCAGGCAGAGTTCTGTGAGATAGAAGCCAGCTTGGTCTAGTGAGTTCCAGGCCAACTGGACCTATAGGGAGATGCTGTGTCAAAAGGGGGGTGGGGTGGTGGGGTGTTCCTCTTAGTAGTAACAGCACGTGGCTAGTGTGAGAGGGGCCCTAGGTTCACTCCCAGGACCACACACAAAAAAATTGACAGATCTACTTTACTATTTTTATTACATGTGTTATATGCATGTGGGAGCGCAATTTCCACAGAGGCCGGAGGACAGCGTCAGATCCCCTAGAGCTGGAGTCACAAGCGCTGTGAACCACAGAGGACAGAGGCCAGCATCAGATCCCCTAGAGCTGGAGTCACAGGTGCTTGTGAGCCACAGAGGCCAGAGGACAGCGTCAGATGCCTTAGAGCTGGAGTCACAGGCACTGTGAGCCACAGAGGCCAAAGGACAGCATCAGATCCCCTAGAGCTGGAGTCACAGGCGCTTGTGAGCCATTGGACATAGGCGCTAGGAACAGAATCTGGGTCCTCCGCAAGAGCAGCTAGTGCTTTTAACCACTCAGCCATGTCTCCAAACCCTTATTGGCTTTGGTTTGTGTGTGTGTGTGTGTGTGTGTGTGTGTGTGTGTGTGTGTGTGTGTGTTTTGGAGGGTGAACCTGTAGCCCCAGCTGGCCCGGAACTTGTTATGTAGACCAGGCTGGCCTTGATCTTACAGAGATGCACCTGCCTCTGGCTCCCAAATGCTGGGATTAATGGTGTGTGCCACCAAGCCCTGTTCTTGTTTTGCTTTTTAATTCTTACTTTGTTATTTGATCAAAATTGGTTAATTTTTTTGGTCTGTTTGAGATGGGGTCTCCCTGTAGCCACAAGCTGGCCTGTAACTCACTTCGTAGACCAGGCTGGCCTCAATCTCACAGAGATCCACCTGCCTCTGCCTCCTGAGTGCTGGCACCCAGGAGGCAGAGGCAAATGGATCTCTGTGAATTACGGGCCAGCCTGGTCTACATGATGAATTCTAGGCTAGCCAGGATTACATAGCGAGATCTCATATCAAAAAAGAAAAAAGGGGCTGGAACATTGCTTAGGAATTGAGAACACTGAGTGCTCTTGCAGAAAACCTGGGTTCAAATCCCAACACCCACATGGCAGCTAACAACTGTCCATAACTCCAGTTCTAGGGGAATTTGATGCCTTCTTCTGATCTCTGTGAACATTGCATGACATGAATGCACTTACAAACATGCAGGTAATACACTCATACACATAAAGATAATTAAAAATATTTTAATGGGACTTGGGAGGCAGAGGCAGGCAGATCTCTGTGAGTTCGAGGCCAGCCTGGGACTAAAGGGAGACCCTGTCTCAAAAATAACAAAAAAAAATATTTTAATGGGGGGCAACTGGAGAGATGACTCAGTGGTTAAAAGCACTGGCTGCTCTTGCAGAGAACCCAGGTTTGACATGGTAGCTAACAACCCTCCGTAACTCCAGTTCCAGAGGATCTGATGCCCTCTTCTGACCTCCAAGGGTATAGCACGACATGGGTGCACTCACATACTTGTAGGCAACACACTCATACATGTAAAATAAAAATGATAAATGTTTAAAAATATAAATATTAATAATATATTTTAAATGTTTATTTTTATGTGTAGGAGTGCTTAGCCTGCATGTATGTAAGTGCACCTGTGTATCCAATGCCCACGGATGTCAGATTCCCTAGAACTGGAGGTATGGATGCTTATTAGCCGCCATGTGGGTGCTGGGAATTGAACCCAGATCCTCTGCAAGAGCAGCCAATGCTCTTAACTGCTGAGCCATCTCTCCAGGCCCAATAATAATAATTTTAATGTTTCTGGACCTAATGGGACAGGCCCAGTGTTCTAGTTACTATGTGGCTGAGGCAGAAGGATCTCAAGTTCAGGGCTTGTCTAGGTAACTTAGCAAGTTCTTGTCTCAAAATGAAAAAAGGTCAGCTAGGGATGTTGCTCAGTTGGTAGAGTGTTTACGTAGTGTTTTATGGCTTTTCTGGGGGTAGGGAATCAGCAAATGTCTCTTCACTCCAGAGAGGGCACCAGGGACAGACCGAAGAAATTATTCCACCCAAGTCTGGCTTAGTAAGGCAGTGACTTTATTGGGGTTACTTACAGCAGTAGGGGTGAGGGGTCACCTATAAGGGTGACTCAAAATCCCACCTTAGCACGGACGGTGACCCAGGGAAGCTGCACACCTCAGGCTCCCTGTGACTTGTGGGATGTAAAGTCAGTTGGAGATCTCTTCTTCTAAGGGACTGAGCCCTAATAAGCAAACAGGGTCACTTCTGAATGTTAAAAATGCCCGTGTTCTGCTGCTGCTTGGTCTGAGACAGAGCCTAGGAGCCCCCCCTGTAGCCAGCAGGTTCTTTTTTGACCTGACTGGTCCAAACCAGTTCAGATAAGACTGAAGCCAGACCTGGACACTCCCCATTTGAAGCCAGAAACCTATCGACCTTCTCTTTGTTTAAGCTGACTAATCTGAAATTAGGGGAGGGGAACCACTAAAGCCTTTCCAAGACCAGACCCTCCCCAGGAGGCTTTGAGAATTTCCAGTTTTTATCTTTCTTTCTTTCCTTCTTTCTTTCTTTCTTTTCTTTCTTTCTTTCTTTCTTTCTTTCTTTCTTTCTTTCTTTCTTCTTTTTTTTTTTGAGACAGGGTCTCCCTATAGCCCCAGCTGGCCTAGAACTCACTCTGTAGACCAGCTGGCTCCAAACTCAACAGAGATCTGCCTGCTTCTGCCTCCTGAGTGCTAGGATCAAAGGCATGCACCACCATGCCCAGCTTAAAGATGGTTCTTAGCCACTATGTGGGTGCTGGGAATCGAACCCCGGTCCTCTGCTAGAGCAGTTGGTGCTCTTAACCATTGAGCCATCTCTCCAGCTTCGAGAATTTTAGTTTCTAAATAGCTTCCCCACTTATAGAGAGCTTTTCTTTCTGGGTGAGTATGTATATGGATGTGATGCCTTTTAATTAACATTTTAATTTTAGGTGTGTAAGTGTTTTGCTTTCATGTATGTAAGTGCACCCGTGTTGTGCAATGCCTGTGGAGACCAGAACGGGGCATCAGATCTCCTGGAACTGGACTTTTGCATGGTTGTTAACCACCATCTGCGTGCTGGAAACTGAACACAGGTCCTCAGCAAGAACAGCTAGCGCTTTTTTTTTTTTTTTTTTTTTTTTTTTTTTTTTTTTTTTTCTTTTTGGTCTGTTTTGAAATGGACTCCTTATAGTCCCTGAAGCTGGTCTGGAACTTGCTATGTAAACCAGGCTGGCCTTGAACTCACAGAGATCTACCTGCCTCTGCCTCTAAATGCTGTGATTAAAGGCATGGCCAATTATGCCCTGCTAACAAGAGCCAATGCTCTTAACTGCTGAGCCATCTCTCCAGCTCCCCACGTGAATCTTTATCTTTCAATAAAGCCTGTTTGCCCGTTGCAGTCTGCTATGCTCGAGATTTTTTCCTGCCTTTTAATTCTTTAATTGGTGGAGAAAATAAACCCAATTAAGAGCCCTAGACCAATCACAGGTCCACAGCACTCGGCCCAGCCATTGTTACTACTTATATAACCTTGCAGAAGGACTATATTACTTTTCTGTTGCTATGCTAAAACACCATGACCAAGCCAACTTACAGAAGGAAGATTTTATTGGGCTATGGTTCCAGAGGGGTAAGAGTCCACTATGGCTGGGCATCATGGCAGGAGGCAGCAGGAGCAGAAAGCTGAGTGGTCACATCTTCGGTCACACACGGGAAGCAAAGAGCAGGCCAGAAGTGAGATGAGGGCCATATACTCTCAAAGCAGCCCCCAGTGACGTGCTTCCTCCTAAACCTCCACAAACAGCTCCACCAACTGGGGACTAAGTGTTCAAATACTGAGCTTATGAGGGACATTTCTCCTCAAACCAACATGAGGACCTTGTGAATCTTCTAAGTTTCAGGAGCTTCTTGAGACTTGTGAGTTTCCTTTGCTTTCTAGGCCTTGTTTCCTTTACCTGCAGAGTCTCTTGTATTCCCTCTCCCCACAGGAGGAGATGTGTCAACACTTACATCCACGAATCCCTGGGTTCACATCCCAGCTCAGCCTAAATCAGGGCATGATAGATAGCATGCACCAGCAATCCTAGCACTTAGGAGGTGGGGGCAGGAGGTCAGGAGTTCAAGGCCACCCTCCACTACAGAGTTAGGAGTCTGGATTCCAAAAATGATTGCTAGAACTTGAGAGATGGCTCAGTGTTTTAGGGCACCTAGACTCTTCCAGAGGACCGGGGTTCGGTTCCTAGCACCCACATGGCAGTCAACAACCACATGTAACTTCAGTTCCAGGGGTTACAATGCCGTCTTTTGGCTTCCTCTGACATTGCATGCATGTAGAGTACATAAATACATGCAGATGCCTGGGGTGGTGGCACTTGGGAGGCAGAGGCCAGTAGATTTCTGAGATATCAAGACTATCCTGGTCTACATAGCAAGTTCCAGGCCAAGCTACATACAGAGAAACTCTGTCTCAAAAAAAAAAAAAAAAACAAAACAAACAAATACATGCAGACAAAACAGTCATACACATTAAATTTTTAAAAAAATCTTTAAAACGAATAAGCAAAAGCAGGGCATGGTGGCTCATGCCTTTAATCCCAGCACTCGGGAGCCAGAGGCAGGCAGATCTTTGTGAGTTCAAGGCCAGTCTGGTCTACAGAGAGCTCCAGTACAGCTGGGGATACAGGGAGACTCTGTCTCAAAAAGATGATAGATAGATAGATAGATAGATAGATAGATAGATAGATAGATAGATAAAGCAAATGAGGTGAGATGGATTACTGGGAATAGGAGCTTGCTACCAAGCCTTACTTTTGTTTGATTCCTGGGACCCACATGGTGGAAGGAGAGAATTGACACTGGAAAGTTGTCCTCTGGCTTTCTACATGCACACAAAATAAACATAAAAAACTGTAATGATGGGCTGGAGAGATGGCCTAGCAGTTAGAGCACTGACTGCTCTTGCAGAGGACCCGGGTTCAATCCCCAGCACCCACATGGCGGCCAAGAACCGTCTGTAACTCCAATTCCAAGAGAACTCCAGTTCCAGGGGAATCTGACATCCTCTTCTGACCTCCGCAGCATTGCACGACATGGGTGCACAGACCTACCTGCAGACAGTACATTCATACACATAAAAAATAAATAAATAAAAATTTAAAAAACTGTAATGAATGAATAAAAATTAATAATTGATTGGGTGATTTTAAAAGGATGGAATCTAGCTCAATGGTAAAGAGAGTACTTGCTTTGTACTGTCTGCCATATGACGCCAGCACCTGTCTAATCGCTGGGGCTCCAGGCTGCATAGAGACCACAATCTACAATTGTGTAAGTCATATGTCTATGATGTTCCCACATCACATTGCCTAATAATATAATGCAGGTCCGAGAATGTGTCCTGAGTTTAGCAGGATTGCATGTAGCTAGAAATGTACTGGCAGGACAAGAAAGACACACATAGAGAGCTTGCCTGCTGTGCTGGTAGACGCCAGCAGTTCTAGCATGCAGAGGCCCAAGTAGGAAAATCATGAGTTGGAAACCAGCTCGGGCTCTATTGCCCAAGCTTGGGCTCAGAGAGAGAAAGAGAAAGAAAGAGGAGAGGGAGAGAAAGAGGGAGAGAAAAGGAGGAGGAGGAGGCCAACGACGATGACGAGGATGAGGATGAGGAGGGGGAAAGGAGGGAAAGGGAAAGGGGAAGAGGGGAGCAAAGAGAGAGATGAAGAGCTTACACTTATGAGTCAACAATTTTTTTGACACAAGGTGTCAAGGTAGCCCCGGCTGGCTGCCTCGAGCTCACTAAGTAGCTGATCTTTCCGTCTGCACCTCCCAAATGCTGGGAGCACGGGTATAAGCCACCATGCCTGGCTTCAGCAAATTTTCAAGCAAAGACTGACTTTATCCCACTTGCATTTTTTTTTTTTTTTGGTCTTTCAAGACAGGGTCTCTCTGTAGCTCCAGCTGTCCTGAAACTCACTATGTAGACCAGGCCGGCCTTGAACTTACAGTGATCCATCTGCTTCTGCCTCCTGAGTGCTGGGATTAAAGGCATGCCCCACTACATCCAGCCCACTTGTATTTTCAAAAGTCATTCCAGAGGACAGCCAGGTAGAGAATGAATCAGAGAGGGGCTGGTCTAAGCTAGGGTGCTGGCTACATGGATGGTAAACGACAAAGCAGCATAGATGAGCCGTGAGCCAGCCAAGAGTTTCCTAAGACAGCCAGGCAAAGGGACACACGCCTATTGCCCCAGTACTTGGGAGGCTGAGGCAGGAGGAAGGAAGTTGGAGGTCAGGCTGGGCTATATAGCGACTCCCAAAACAAACAAGCACACAACAGCAAGACACTGAGGCGCTGGGCGAATAAGTACTTCAGTTGGTACAGTGCTTGCCTAGCACACATGAGGCCTAGGTTCTATCCCCCGCACTGCGTAAACAGATGTGGTAGTACACACCTGGACTTCCAGCACTTGGTGGCTTAGGTGGAATGATCAGGAGTTTGAGGCCAGCCTGAGCTACATAGCAAGACCCTGCCTGCCTCAGAAGGAAGGAGGAGAGGCTGGAGAGATGACCTAGCGGTTAAGAGCACCAACTGCTCTTGCGGAGGACCCGGGTTCCATCCCTAGCACCCACATGGCAGCTGAGAACCGTCTTTGACTCCAGTTCCAGGGGAATCCGACGCCCTCTTCTGACCTCCGCGGCATTGCATGACACGGATGCACAGACCTACATGCAGACAATACATTCATACACAAACAAAAATCAATAAAAAATTTTTTTAATTTAAAAAAAGGAAGGAGGAAAGGAGGGGAGGGAGGGAAAGAGGAAGCAAGGAGGGGAGAAGAGGTAGGAAAGAAGGAAGGAAAAGAAGGAAGGAAAAGAAAAGAAGAAAAAGAAAAAAGGAAGGAAGGAAGGAAGGAGAGAAAAAAAGAGAGGGGAAAAGAGAAAAAGTTGGGATGTAGCTCAGCTGGTAGAGCACTTGTCTAGGTTCCATAAACCTGCCATGGCAGTGGTCTCCTGTAGACCCAGCGCTTGGTACGTGGAGACAGGAGGATCAGAAGTTCAAGGACATCCTCAGGCACATAGGGAGCTAGAGACCAGCCTGGGCTACATAGCTCAGCTCCAGCATTGACCTCCCTCTGTGGCGACATCAAGAGACTGAGTATTTCCAAGGGTAAAGCTTAGTGACCTGGGAACCAGGATAGAATGCCTGTATTTGATCATATTGATGCCCAGGCCCGGGAGCAGATTCTGGATGGAGAAGACCCAAGCTCACAGGCTAGGGTAGAGATAGGGAATTGTCACCCTTATGCATGACAACTCCACTGGAATGGCAGCAAGTGCCTGTGCCTATCCAGGGGCAAGTGGGAACTGGATGCTGGGATGGAACAGTAGGTGGTGGTACCAGGAAATGGATGAGTCTAATGCCTTTTTGAGGTTTTCATTGTTGTTTGGCTTGGCCTTTGTTAAGTCAGAGGACAACCTCACATGTAGTTCCTCAGGGACCTTCCACCTTTTGCTTATTTGGGGGGGGTTTGTTTGTTTTAGTTTATGTGTATGACTGTTATGCCCACATGTATATAAGTGCACATGACACAGGTGCCCAGGAAGGCTGGAAGAAGATGTCGGATCCCCTAGAAGTTAAGGATGGTCATTAGCTGCCATATTGGGGCTGGGATTCAAACCTGGGTCCTCCGGAAGAGAGTAAATGTTCTTAACCTCTGAGCCATCTCTCCAGGCACTTGTTTGTTGTTTTGGATAGTTCCAGATGGCCTGGAACTCACTATGTAGAGCAGGCTGAACTCAGTCTCAGAGAGATCTACCTGCTCTGCCTTCTGAGTGCTGGGATCAAAGGTGTGCACCACCACACTGGCTAACCTTCCACCTTTTGTTTAGAATTAGCATCTCTCATTGGTCTAGAGCTCTCTAGGTAGGTTAGGCAAGCTAGGTGAGCTTCAGGAATCCATCTGTCTGCACTTTGCATTTTGCAATCACCGGGCTTACAGGCATGCACCATCACATCCAGGTTTTTACATGGGTTCTGGAGATTTAAACTTCAGGTGTTCATACTTGCAAGGCTGTGACGCCCACCACCCTCGCCAGCAAGGAGGACGCGCCACACCAGGATTCTTTTACAGACGTTTATTGCAGGGTTACTTGCTTGAAGCAAAAGACCCAAAGCCCGAACTCTGTGCTGCTTAAATAGACCTAGGAGGTATGTGGCACCTACTGATTGGTGCTCAACTGAAACCCTCATTTACATGCTCCGGACTTGAGCGATGACCCCGCATAGTGCCAAGCACGCATGCGCATTTAGGTTGTTTACCATTAACAGGCTATGTGGCCCTTCGGGCTGGGCGCCATCTTGTAATGGTGGATGTGGTGGCTTCCCACACAAGGCAAGCTCTTTACCAACTGAGCCATCTCCTCCAGCCTTCTTTTTGCTTTTTGGAATGGTATGACTATCTATCCCAGGCTAGCCTCAAACTCAAGATCTTGCCTTAACCTCTTTAGGGCTTAGGTGATAGGCAAGTCACCATATCCAGTTTAATGGCTTGTCGACCAAATGATTCATCCATTCCATTCCCTTGGCCTTTTCTTCTCGGTCTAGTGATCCTGAACTACAAACAACACGAGCATCCTGAGATCAGTGGGCCCAGCCTCTGGTCCTGACCCTCCCTCTCAGTGCACTTAGATCTGAGCCAGGTACACGTCTCTCTGGGCTCTTAAAGAGGAGGGTAGGGGCTGGAGAGATGGCCTAGCGGTTAAGAGCACCGACCGCACTTACAGAGGACCCGAGTTAGATCCCCAGCACCCACATGGCAGCCGAGAACCATCTGAAACTCCAATTCCAGGAGAACTCCAGTTCCAGGGGAATCCGACACCCTCTTCTGACCTCCGCGGCATTGCACGACATGGGTGCACAGACTTGCATGCAGACAGTACATTGATACACATACAGAAATAAATAAAATTAAAAAAAATAAACCCTCTTTTTAGGAGTGCAACAGAGGGGCTGGAGAGGTGGCTTAGTGGTTAAGAGCACTGGCTGCTCTTGCAGAGGACCTAGGTTCAATTCCCAGCACCCACATTGTGGCTAACACATATAGTGACTAACAAATGTCTGTAACTCCAGTTCCAGGAGCTCCAACACCCTCTCTGACCTCTGAGGGCATTGTACAACATGGGTGCACCTACCGACATGCAGGCAGTACATTCATATACATAAAAATAAAAAAAGAAATATTACTAAAAAAAGGTGCAGCCTAGCAATGAGCAATGGTGATGCTCAAAGCAGATATGAGCTAAACAATGCAGAAGACTTTACTGATGATGAGTGCATTGGCTGCTGCTGTTCCAGAGACTAGAAACGCGGTACTTTGCAAGAGCGACTTCACAATACCAATGAGGAAAGTGGCTGTGAGAAAAAGTGTGAATATGCCTTCAAAGTGAAAACCTTCCCACTGAAGGATATGCTGTGAATGCAGAATTATTTCAAAATATTGAAATAATAGGCAATAAAATGAAATAAATTAAAAACCAGCACCAGCCACCTTACTATAGAAGGGATGCTTAGTGTGTGCATGTTTGCTTGTGTGTAGGTATGTGTGGGTGCATGTGCACCTGTGTGTGGGTGTGTGCGGAGGCCCGAGGTTGATGTCAGAACTCATCCTCAATCTAGCTTCCATTTCGTTCATTGAGGTAGAGTCTCTCAATTGAACTTTGCCAGTATGGCTAGTCTTGCTGGCCAGCTTGCTCTCGTGGTCCCGTCTCTGCCCTCTGAGGCTGAAGTTACAGGCAGGCAGGCCTATATATTCTCCCAGTATTTTCTTGGGTTCTTTGGATCTGAACTCTGGTTAACCATTTAACCACTGAGGCATCTTCCCACCCCTCAAACTACTCTTGATTTTGACAGAAAAAGAAAACCCTCCAGATCTCAGTGTGTGAACTTTCAATTTCATATTCGTCTGTAACTGACAGTTGAAAGTTTTTAATATTTTGACAGAATTTTAAGGGTCAAAGTAGAAGAATATCACTCACTGGTTAGTATGGTTTTAATTTTGTAAATTATTTTTACTTTATGTGTATGAATGTATTGCCTGCATGTATGTGAATGCATTTATGTCATACAATGCCGCATAGGTCAAGATAAGGCAACAGATTCCCCTGGAACTGGAGTTAAGGATGGTTCTTAGCAGTCCTGTGGATATTGGGAATCAGTACCCAGTCCTCTGGAAGAGCAGTCAGTGCTCTTCACCGCTGAGCCATCTCTCTAGCCTCTCCTTCACTGATTATTAAGACTGCTTCACATGGCTGTGTTTGTGCCCCTATGCTACAGTGGAAGAAAGACTTCCACTGCTGGGAATGGTGTCTGCATCAGGGAAAACCGATTTTAATACCAA
>VZQC01013045.1:2475211-2501229 GCA_009823505.1 Rhizomys pruinosus | reverse complement strand
GAGGTCCTTTAAAGTCTGTTTCTATAGGTTGACATCCCATCTGTGGGGTTAATACTGTTCTAGTGGTGGCACGGAGGTCCAATCCCCCCGAACCTGTAGTGGCTCTTCGTGGGGTTTGGGTGGTCTGAAGGACGGCAGTGGAGTCTGAAGTGCCCCATACATTTGCGGGCCCTGGGGACGAGGGCCCCTCTGTCCATTTTTTGAGTCTTTAAATTGTTGGACAGAGCTCTGATCTAGGGGTCTTCCATTAATGTCTTTTACGGATCTACATTTATTGGCCCAATGTTTTCCTTTTTTACACTTTGGGCATATACCCGGCATTTTTCTATTATGTTGAGTTTTTTCATTTATTCTACATTGTCTTTGAATATGTCCCTCCTTTCCACATTTGTAACATGAAATTTTTTGTTTATTACTTTGTACCGCAAGCACTGCTGCTGCTAGTCCATTTACTGCTCTGGGCAGCACCCCTCCAATTTCTCTGCAAGCTTTTAACCAAGCCTGAAGGCCTTTCCCTTTCCAAGGGGTGATTGCTATCCTACGCTCCCTGGTACATTGTTCATAAACCAATTGTTCTATAAGTGGCATGGCTGATTCTGGATCCCCGAATATTTTTCCTGCTGAGTCCATCATTCAGGCAACAAAGTCCGAAAATGGCTCATCAGGCCCCTGAATAATTTTTGTCAAATTTCCACTGACTTCTCCCCTATTAGGTAGCTTTTTCCATGCCTTAAAGGCTGCAGTATTTATCTGCTGATAGACTTGTTTTGGGTATGCTGTTTGGTTCTGAATCCATTGACCCTGTCCTGTGAGCATATCGAAGTTCCAAGCTGGTTGACCTGCAACTGCATTGGCTCGCGCTTGCGTAGAGCAAAGGTCATACCAGATGGACTTCCAATCTAAATATTGCCCTGTAGAGAGAGTGGCCTTAGTTACAAAAGTCCAATCAGCAGGTGTTAATGCTGAAGTTGTAAGTCTCTCCACCTGGGATTGTGTATAACTTGCATTAACTCCATAAATCCTTACCGATTCTGCCAATTCTTTAACTTGTTTATGCTCTAGGGGGCGATGGTACCTTTTATCATCATCATTTATAAACACTGGAAACATTTGTCTTACCTTTTGTCTGGTCTGGTTTGTGCAGAATGAATATCCGCATTGGGATATTTATGGGTTATAAGCAGGCGGGGCTATAGGTACCACCCCTCCCACTTTGCGCCTTAAGGCGACTCTCTCTTCCTCAGATGAGTCCGCTTCTTCCGAGTCAGAGAGTTCAAGCAACTCCATTTCCACTAACAGATAAAGCGGCTCAGGTTTAGCTAGCTTTTTAATTTTACTTTTACTTTTCTTTTCTATTTGTTTTTTTATTACGGGCCCTTCTCCACGTTCTGTTTCTGATATACTCTCCTGGATTTCTTTTAGTAATTCCTGTCCTTGTTTGATTTGCCTCTGGCATCGTTTATCCTGTAGGTATAATTGTAGATAACAGAGCAGCAGGATAATTATGAACATAAAAGGAATAGAAACTGCTAACCAAAAAAGATCCCAAAATGGAGGCATGCCTCTCAGAACTTACCTAATTATTCCCTCGTCATGTAGTTCTGAATCCTCCCTTTATCCAGGGGGTCTCCGCTGGTGCTGCTGGTGTTCTATCCCGGGTTTCGGCACCAGATGTGACGCCCACCACCCTCGCCAGCAAGGAGGACGTGCCACACCAGGATTCTTTTACAGACGTTTATTGCAGGGTTACTTGCTTGAAGCGAAAGACCCAAAGCCCGAACTCTGTGCTGCTTAAATAGACCTAGGAGGAATGTGGCACCTACTGATTGGTGCTCAACTGAAACCCTCATTTACATGCTCCGGACTTGAGCGATGACCCCGCATAGTGCCAAGCACGCATGCGCATTTAGGTTGTTTACCATTAACAGGCTACGTGGCCCTTCGGGCTGGGCGCCATCTTGTAATGGTGGATGTGGTGGCTTCCCACACAAGGCAAGCTCTTTACCAACTGAGCCATCTCCTCCAGCCTTCTTTTTGCTTTTTGGAATGGTATGACTATCTATCCCAGGCTAGCCTCAAACTCAAGATCTTGCCTTAACCTCTTTAGGGCTTAGGTGATAGGCAAGTCACCATATCCAGTTTAATGGCTTGTCGACCAAATGATTCATCCATTCCATTCCCTTGGCCTTTTCTTCTCGGTCTAGTGATCCTGAACTACAAACAACACGAGCATCCTGAGATCAGTGGGCCCAGCCTCTGGTCCTGACCCTCCCTCTCAGTGCACTTAGATCTGAGCCAGGTACACGTCTCTCTGGGCTCTTAAAGAGGAGGGTAGGGGCTGGAGAGATGGCCTAGCGGTTAAGAGCACCGACCGCACTTACAGAGGACCCGAGTTAGATCCCCAGCACCCACATGGCAGCCGAGAACCATCTGAAACTCCAATTCCAGGAGAACTCCAGTTCCAGGGGAATCCGACACCCTCTTCTGACCTCCGCGGCATTGCACGACATGGGTGCACAGACTTGCATGCAGACAGTACATTCATACACATACAGAAATAAATAAAATTAATAAAAAAAATTTTAAGAGGAGGGTAGGGCTGGAGAGATAGCTCAGCAGTTAGTGCTCTTGGAGGGGACCTGGGTTGGGTTCCCAGCACCTACATGGCAGGTGACAACTGTCTGTAACTCCAGTTCCAGAGGATCTGATGTCCTCTTCTGCCCACTGCAGGCATTACATGTTCCTGGTACTCTTGAACACATGCTAGTAAAACACTCATGAAATTAAAAATAACTCAATCAAAGCAGGTGGCTTTTTGTGAGATTGAGGCCAGCCTGGTCTCTATAGTGAGTTACAGGCCAGCTGGGGCCACAGGGAGACCCCATCTCTAATTAATTAATTAATTTAATACAAATAAATAAATATTTTAAAGCAGATCCTCTCTCATTCCTACCTTCTCCACAGAGTTAGGAGGGCCAGTGAGAGAATTCTCAGGAAAATATCTATAAATTGTTAGATCCACTACAAACAGAAAGCAACACCATGAAATAAATAACCTTCAGAGATTCAGGGCAATGGTGTGCTGGCTGCTGTCCCTGCCAGTAAGTCAGCAGAGCTGGTCCAGTTACTGAGCTAACACATCTCGGTTTCAACATGTGACAGAAGAGATGATACTTACAGTACTCCTGCTTCATGGAGTTGCGGGGGGAGTCATAGTGGGTCATGTGAGTGCCAGCGATTTAGTGATGATGAAGTCATCCCACCACTGTCATCATCATCATCATCGCCATCATCCTGAGAAAGTCCTCCCTCCTGGCCTACCCTTGAGGAGACCCGGACACCTGGCAACAGCTTCCTGTTGTGTCAGGTCTCCACCTCTCATCAGGAACTCTGGACCCCACTCCAGGAATGCCTCTCTTCCTAGAAATTTAGATACCTGACATCTTAGCACTCAATCACATATATAGCTGGGTGCGTCTGTTTGTGATAATGAAGACGGAGCACAGGACGTGGGGGAGTGTAGGCAGGTGTTCTACCACAAAGCCACACCCCCACCCCTCACTAGGAGATTCTAGACAGGTGCTCTACCACTGAGCCACATCCCAGCCCCTCCCTGGGGGATTCTAGACAGGTGTTCTACCACTGAGCCACATCCCAGCCCCTCCCTCGGGGATTCTAGGCAGGTGCTCTACCACTGAGCGACACTCCCAGCCCCTCCCTGGGGGATTCTAGGCAGGTGCTCTACCACTGAGCGACACTCCCAGCCCCTCCCTGGGGGATTCTAGGCAGGTGCTCTACCACTGAGTGACACTCCCAGCCCCTCCCTGGGGGATTCTAGGCATGTGTTCTGCCACTGAGCCACACTCCCAGCACCTCCCTGGGGGATTCTAGGCATGAGCTCTACCACTGAGCCACACTCCCAGCCCCTCCCTTGGGGATTCTAGGCAGGAGATCTACCACTAAGACACACCCCCACCCCTCCCTGGGGGATTCTAGGCAGGTGCTCTACCACTGAGCCACAACCCCACCCCTCCCTGGGGGATTCTAGGCAGGTGCTCTACCACTGAGCCACATCCCAGCCCCTCCCTGGGGGATTCTAGGCAGGTGCTCTACCACAAAGCCACATACCCCCACCCCTCACTAGGAGATTCTAGACAGGTGTTCTACCACTGAGCCACATCCCAGCCCCTCCCTGGGGGATTCTAGGCAGGTGCTCTACCACTGAGTGATACTCCCAGCCCCTCCCTGGGGGATTCTAGGCATGTTTTCTACCACTAAACCACACTCCCAGCCCCTCCCTGGGGGATTCTAGGCAGGAGCTCTACCACTAAGCCACACCCCCACCCCTCCCTGGGGGATTCTAGGCAGGTGCTCTACCACTGAGCCACACCCCAGCCCCTCCCTGGGGGATTCTAGGCAGGTGCTCTACTACTGAGCCACATCCCAGCCCCTCTCTGGGAGATTCTAGCAGTTGCTCTACCACTGAGCCATATTCCCAGCCCCTCCCTGGGGGATTCTAGGCAGGAGCTCTGCCACTGAGCCACACTCCCAGCCCCTCACTGGGGGAATCTAAGCAGATGATCTACTACTGAGCTATATTACCAGCCCTTTTATTATTGTTTTTAATTATTATTTTTTGTTTTGTTGTTGTTTTTGGTTGTTTTATTTGAGACAGGGTCTCCCTGTAGCCCCAGCTGGCTTGGAACTTGGTATATAGACCAGGCTAGCCTCAATCTCATAGAGATTCACTTGCCTCTGCCTACTGAGTGTTGGGATTAAAAGTATATGCCTCCAAACCTGGATTTCAATTATTATCTTGAAACAAGATCACGCTAAAATGTCCAGGCTGGCTGTAAATTCACTATGTCATACAGACCTAGAACCCCTGAAGAGGCCACCCTCTGGGCATATCTGTGAGAGATTACCTACTTTAGGTTTACTAAAGTGACAAGACCAACCCTAAATGTGGATATCACCATTCCCTGGGCTGGGGTCCCGACTGAATGAAAAGGAGAAAGCGAGCTGAGCACCTGCATTCACGTCTATGCTTCCTGACTGTGGAGGCGGTGTGAGCAGCTGCCTTGTGCTCCTGCCGCCACGCCTTCCCACCATGCTGGACTGTGTCTTCTTGCACAGTAAGCTAAAATAAACTTTTCCTCTCTTGCTTCTCATTAGGTGTTTGGTTGGACAAGACACTGGGTTGATAAATGTGAACCTCATGATCAGGTTCCAGCTATATTTATTAGCATGTTTCCTTGGGTTTAAGAATAAGACTTAAAGGCATGGTGGCGCACGCCTTTAATCCTAGCACTCGGGAGGCAGAGGCAGGCAGATCTTTGTGAGTTCAAGGCCAACCTGGTCTACAGAGTGAGTTCCAGGACAGGTGGGGCTACAGGGAGACCCTGTCTCAAAACAAAACAAAACAAAACAAAACAAAAGACTAATGAGCTGGGTGTGGTGGTGCACGCCTTAATCCCAGCACCCGGGAGGCAGAAGCAGGCAGATCTCTGTGAGTTAAAGGCCAGCCTAGGGGCTGGAGAGATGGCCTAGCAGTTGAGAGCGCCAACTGCTCTTGCAGAGGACCCAGGTTCAGTCCCCAGCACCCACATGGCAACTGAGAACCGTCTTTAACTCCAGTTCCAGGGGAATCTGACACCCTCTTCTGAGGTGCACAAACCTGCATGCAAACAGTACATTCATACACATACAATACAAAATAAATTTAAAAAGGCCAGCCTGGTCTACAAAGGGAGTTCCAGACCAGCTGGGGCTACAGGGAGACCCTGTCTCAAAAAGACCAAAAAAATTATTATTCATGTGTATAAGTGCACCCATGTTATGCAATGCTTACAGAGGTCAGAGAGGACATTGGACCCCCTGTTACAAGTGTTTGTTAACTGCCATGTGGGTGCTGGGAATGGAACCCAGGTCCTTTGCAAGTATAGTCGGTGCTCTTAACCACTGAGCCATCTATTCAGCTTCAGAGTTCAAGGCCAGCCTGGTCTATAGAGTGAGTTCAAGGACAGCTGGGGCTACAGGGAGACCCTGTCTCGAAAAGACAAAATAAATAAATAAATAAATAAAAAATTAAAAAAGGAAAAAATGACTAAGCCAGATGTGATTCAGGCCAGTAATCCCAACACTTGGGAAGCTGAAGCAAGAGGATGGTGAGTTCCAGCCCTATCTCAGCTACAGAGTAAGCTCAAGGCCAGCCTGGGTAACTTAGTGAATGATGATGATGATGATGATGATGATGATAAAGATGCTGGAGAGATGACTCAAGGGTTAAGAACATTTGTTCTTCTAGAGGACCTGGGTTCAATTCTCAGCACCCACATGGTAGCTAACAACTATCTATAATTCCAGTTCCAGGGTATCCAACACCCTCTTCTGGCCTTTGTGGGCATTACATGATGTAAGTGCACTCACATACATGCAGGCTAACACTCAGACACATGAAATGAAAATAGTAAATAAAATATTTTATTTTTTAAATATTTTATTTATTTTTATGTGTATGAATGTACTGTCTGCATGTAGGTTTGTGCACCTGTGTCATGCAATGCCATGGAGGTCACAAGAGGGTGTCGGATTCCCCTGGAATTGGAGTCAAAGACGGTTCTCAGCCACCATGTGGGTGCTGGGGATCAAACCTGGGTCCTCTGCAAGAGCAGTCAGTGCTCTTAACCACTAGGCCATCTCTCCAACCCATAAAATATTTTAAATAATAATAATAAACTGGGCATAATGGAACATATCTTTAATCCCAGCACTCAGCATGCAGAGGTAGGTGGATCTCTATGAGATGGAGGCCAACCTGGTCTACATAGTGAGTTCCAGGCCAGCTGGGGCTACAGAAAGACCCTGTCTCAAGAAACCCAAGTAAAAAGCAATAAAAAATAAATAAATAAATATAGTGGCTGAAGAGATGGCTCAGCAGTTAAGAGCACCAGCTCCTCTTGCAGAGGATACTTATTCAGTTCCCAGCACCCACATGGTGGCTAACAACCATCTGTAACTCCAGTTCCAGGGAATCTAACATCCTCTTTTGACTTCCAACGGGCATTGCATACACATGGTACGCTTACATGTATGCAAGGATAACAGTAAAACACACATAATAAATGAATAATTAATTAGTTAAATTAATGATTAACTAACAAATCATTTTTAAAGGAGCTGTAGAGAGAATTCAGTGGGTAAAAGCGCTTGCTGCTCTTGCAGAGTACTCAAGTTCAAGTCTCAGTATCCATGTCAGGTGGCTCACAGCTCAGCTATGTGTAGCTCCAAGTCCAGAGAGGACATCACACAACTGCAGCCACCTGCACTCATCCACACATACACACAGAGACATCACTACAGATAACATTTAAATTATTTGTTATTTTTAATGTGTATGAACGTACCCGCATGTATGTAAGTGCGCCCGTGTTGTGTGATGCCTGCAGAGGTCAGAATAGGGCGTCAGATCCCCTGAAACTGCAGTTATGGATAGTTGTTATCTGCCATGTGGGTGCTGGGAGCCAAACCTGAGTCCTCTGCAAGAGCAGCCAGTGCTCCTAACTGCTGAGCCGGCTCTCCAGCTCCAGTCAAAATATTTTTAAGAGCAACCACCCAAAACACCACAAAAATCTATTAATTCCACCCCCAGCAGCCTGTAGAGAATATTTTACTCTTGCTGATATAGAGAAGTGGGACTGTGGGATGTCTGGTGTGAAAACCACAGTGCAACTTTTCTTTGAAACAAGCAGGTAGCTTATTGTTTGTAGTTCCCAGAAGTGCCTGAAGAGGGCAGTGTAGTCCAGTGTCTAGATTGGCCACTGCAAGATTTCTTTTGAATCTTCCTCTTTACTGACTCCTCCCACTTTAAACACACACACACACACACACACACACACACACACACACACACACACACCTAGTAAGTTCTCTCCACCACCACCCCTGCTCAGGCTGGGGAAACGTTTTCTTTTTTGCCTAGGAGCAGAGCTTCAGGCTGGGTTTTATATATTTTATTTTGAAAGAGAAAGGGTGGTGGCCATATGTGGGACAATGGCCAGGACTGCAATCCTGCTACAGTGCCCGTTGCCTTTGGCTGTCTGTGTAGGTGTCTCCTGAACAGGCTTTCCCAGGGCTTTCCCACATGAAGTGTTACTTTGGCGAAGGAATTCAGGGAACCACCTGTCATCACTTTGTCCCCGTGCTGGTGGTACCTCCCACACCTCTGTCTACTGACCCTTCTGAGAATTGCAAGGAGACCCGCACCCCTCACAGTGACAGCCCTCAGGACATGAAAGTCAGGTGGCTGGATTCACAAGGAGTTTCCGTGTTTAGGTCGGAGACGGATGCTAACCGTGCAGCATGACCCATTAGCCAGAGTCGGCAACTGTCACTTATCCCTAAAGGGGGCCCCTACATACTGGTTCTTATTTCCTCCCTGGCAGCCCCCGCTCACTTAGAACTTGTCCTCATGGGTTGGCAGCTGCCCACCTGGGGACAGCCTTGAATGGAGCCTGCTTATTGACCAGCGTGGGCAGGCATTGTGGCCTCAAGCCCAGCGGGGTCAAGAGGTCAGACAGGCCATGAGAGGCAGCACGTAGGGCCCAACCCCCTCCACCTCTGGTTTCCCAGATCTGACGCCTTGCTACCAGGTTGGGGTGGGGGAGGCAGAGCCAGGGAACTTGAAGGCACCCAGAGAGATGGACAAGCCAAGAGTGTGTGGTGGTTTTAGCCTTTGCCAGTGGTATTTTTAAAAATACACAAAATTGAGACCCCATCCCCTCCCCACGAAAGTCAGTTGTCATTCTATTTTCGTGGCTCCAACCCCAGTATTGTCCAGGGGTGTTGTCAGGGGAGTCCCCATAAAACCTAGAGACTTCATGCCTGGACCCCTAAGTTCTCCATGTCATCAGTCCCCGAACCTTTCTTCAGTGCCACAAAGACTAGTTTCCAAAGCTTGTCCTGGAGGAGTCACAGTTCTGCAGGGCACCAAGTGACTTTTGATGTCTTTGTCCCTGAGTTATACGCTGGTCTCTGGGAACTGAGGACTCAGTCGGTAGAGTGTTCGCCCAGCAGACACAAAGCACTGGGTTCCATCCCCAGCACCCCATAAACTGGGATTCGTGGAGCACAGCTGCAATCCCAGCACTCAGAAAATGAAAGCAGAAAGGTCAGGAGTTCAAAGTCATCCTCAGCTACATAGTGAATCTGAGGCCAGACTGGGCTACAGGAGACCCCGTCTCTAAAAACAAACAAAAAACCAACCCAAGATGGTTAGCCAGTTGTCTGAATCTCTTCTGCTCTAGCAGCCTCAGGCTGGCCCTGTGACATCTGTAGATTTCAGAATGGAGCTCTGGAAAGTTCCACTGCGTCCCCTCAAGACGTCAATGGAGTGTCCACAGAACAGGCTGGTGAGGAGTTAACAGCCCCCCTTGATGGGGGTTGGGAGTGATGGAAGATTGGCGTGACACAGGCGGTGACAGTGAGCGAGTTGGTGGACGCCGCAGGTGGACAGGTCACCTGTCCCCTCTCCTGCAGGCCTCCCCTGTGTACAACTTCAGCTTTCCCCGGAGGAAATTGGAGTAGACTCGGAAGAGTTTACAGAAAGTATCCACTGTGAATGTCCTGAGTGGAGCCAGTGGGGTGGCGTCTGGAGCCGATATGACTTCCTTCTGTTAAGAGAGAGAGGGAAGGGCTGGAGAGATGGCTTCGCAGATAAGAGCACAGGCTGGTCTTGCAGTGGACCCAAGTGTGGTTCCCAGCACCCACATAGTGGCTAACAATCCCCTGTAATTCCAGTTCTAGGAAATCCATCGCCTTCTTCTGGCCTCTTCGGGCAATGTAGGCACATACATTTACATACATAAAGGCAAAACACTTAAGACACATAAAATAAAAATCAATAAAATGCCAGGCATGGTGGTGCACACCTTTAATCCCAGCACTTGGGAGGCAGAGGCAGGTGGATCTCTGTGAGTTCAAGGCCAGCCTGGCCTACGTAGGAAGCACCTATCTCAAAAAGAGCAAAAAATAAAAAATATAAATAAAATATTAAAAGAGCACAGGGTGTCACTGCAGTGCTCAGAACCCCAGAAGATCAGGGACAAAATGGGGCAGATGAGGAAAGCCCTGAGTCTACTTCTGTGTGTGGAGTGTGCATGTGTGTGCACATGCATGTGGGTGTGGAGTGTGCATGTGTGTGCACATGCATGTGGGTGTGGAGTGTTCATGTGTGTGCACATGCATGTGGGTGTGGAGGCCAGAGGTCAACACTGGGTGTCTTCCTCAATCACGCTCTATACTATTTTCAAATATTTTTCGATTTTTGTTTTTATTTTGGCATATCTGCACATATATGCGCATATATGCACATATATGCACATATATGTATAGGTACCTGCAGAGGCCAACAGAGCGTGTCAGACTCCCTGAAGCGGGAGTTACAAGCAGTTATGAGCCATCTAGTATGGATGCTGGGTACTGAACTTGGGTCTTCTGGAAAAGCAGCCAGTGTTCTTACTCTGAGCCATTCTCCAGCCTCTCCGCCTTATTTTTTGAGACAGGGCCTCTCAGTGAACCTGATTGGGATCCTCAGTGAGCCCCGGGGTCCTCCTGTCTCTGCTTCTCCAACTCTTGGATTACAGGAACATGCCGATGAACCTAAATTATTATTATTTTTTGCGACAAGGTCTCACTGTATAGTCTTGGCTGGCTTGGAACTCACTATGTAGACCAGACCGGCCTGGAACTCACAGAGAGCTACCTTTTTCTGCCTCCCTAGTGCTGAGATTAAAGGCATGGGCCACCATGCCTAGCTTCACTTCAGTCTTTTTTAACATGGGTGCTAGAGCTTGAACTCAGATCTTCATGCTTGTATAGCAAACGCTTCACCCACTGAGCCATCTCCCCAGCCTGACCCATCAGTATTCTATTTACTGTTGTTAATATTATTATTATTATTATTATTATTATTATTATTATTTATGTGTGTGCCACAGCATAGAGATGGAGGTCAGAGGACAGCTTGTAAGAGTCGGTTCTCTCCTTCCACTATTTCGGTTCTGGGGATCGAACTCAGGCCATCGGGCTTGCCAGCAAGCACCTTTACCCACTGAGCCATATTGCTGGCCCAGCCCTCAGTAACATCAGCAGATTCTCACCCCATCCTACAGAAAGAACCATTAGAAGTGCTCACACCTTCCCCCAACTCACCTGGGCTCCCAGCACCCGAAGCAAGGAGGTGAGGCTCCGAAGGCCGCTGATGGCTTTGTCTACATGCAGCTGCAATGTCTCTGATGGCTGGGAGGAATTGGCTAGCAGAGCCTGGGCCCGCAGAATGGCTTCAAAGAGCAGGGACAGGCCTTGCCAGACTTCTACAGCCTGTTCTTCCACCTAGAGGGCACTAAGACTTAGAATCAGCCAGCCCAAGTTATTACCTCTCAGCCACCCCAGGCACTAAGCAGAAAGAACGCAAGGCATGAATGAGGTTTGTTGAATGACTAAATGAATAAATGGGCTATCATACCCCATGCAGCCTTCATCTCTAGTGCTCTCCCTTCTATACCATCAAGCTGTCAAAATGAGACCTCCTTACCTCTAAGGAAGAAAGAAAAATGAATGAACTCACCTCCATTGTCTTCCAGGCATAGAAGTTGACTTTGGTGTCTGGAACTGTGAAGTTCTCACTGAATCTGGGACCTTCTGCACAGCCCATCTGAAATACACAGCCCTAGGTCAAGGCCCCCAAGAGCCACAGGCCACTCTGCCTTTGAACCTTACCAGGCACACTTGGGGGCCACCGGCTTTATCATTCTTTATTCTTGTTATTTTAGTCAGGGTCTCATGTAGACCAGGCTGGCCTCAAACTGCTTTGTAGCTGAGGATGGCCTTAAGTGACTAACTTTCCAGTTTCCACCTCCAAGTGCTGGGATTACAGGTGTGTGGGCCACTGAACACGGTTTATGTGTGCATGGAACGCAGAGCTTTGTGCAGGCCGTGGAAGAGCTCCAGCAACTGAGCCACACGCCCTGCCCAGCCTTACCCTTCTGCTAGAAAAGAAGGGCGCCCAGCTTTCCATCCTGACCCCTCGTCAGTGCCAGGAAGCACCCAGGGTTTTTTGTGAGGAGGGGGTGGAGGGGGCCGCTCACCGTAGTATTCTCTGCCTCCCTGGCTTCCAGTATGTACCTCTCCAAAACTCGGCTGTCACAGATGAGGCGTGGGGGGGCACCGAGGACTGAGAGGCCCAGGGAAAGCAGTAGAAAGGTCACCAAGAGCGGCAGGGTGGGACATTCTAGAAGAAAGGCAAGCTGAACATGAGGCAGGGAGGGGAAGGGGCGGCGGGATTGGAGGGGCAGGTTCGCTGGTCGCTGCTCCTCTGCCCCCAGCTAGTCCCTGCTGGCCCCAACCTTACGATGGCTCAGGCAGTGTCTGAGTGGCCTTCATTCAATCGCCCGGCGCCGCACACCCCACCCCCAAGCGACCGGCATCCAGTTCTCCGGCCAAACTTCAATCCCGGTGCACCAGAAATTTTCCCTCTCACGATCCAGGGAGCCTGGGAGTGCTGGACTCAGGTAATTCCTTTAACAGTTTCCTCTCCACCCACAGACCAGCGCCCCATCTTCTTGAACCCCTAAACCTGTCCCCTGCAATGGATCCACTTTTCTGCCATTCACTGGGGGCTCCCCAAACCCTGTGTGCACGTGGAGGCTGCCCCACCCCCTCTCTCTTCCCTGATCCTCTGCAGGTCGCAGGTCCTAGAACCCAGCCACCTCCCGGGGCCAATAACTTGAGAGGTAAATCCTTGCTCAAACAAGAGGCCACAGGTTTCCCCAGCCTGCGAGGACTCACCAGGCACCCCCATCTCCAGGCCTGGCTGGCGGGGCCCCTCAGCGACCCGGGGCTGGGCCCGTGTCCATGCCGCAAGTCCTCATCCTTGGAAGATCGGTGGGGCCAGGTCCCCCACGAGCGTGGAAGAAGGTGGTCACCGTCCAGGGGGCGCCGGCAGAGCCGGGACGCGGTGGCCTGGCCAAGGGTCCGTTTGAGAGGACGACGGGACACAGCGACCGGCCAGAGTTGGTCCGGGGACACTGTGGCTCCAGCCGGGGGTCGGGGATGTTATCTGCATGTGTGCGTGCGCGGGTGGGGGTGGGGGTGAGGCTGTGTGTGCGTGAGGGGTCGCCAGGGCTGGGGGCCACCCGGGGTCAGAGCAGAGGGCAGGACGCCTGGGTCGGGGGCTCCTCGGGGTGGAGCAGAGCTGCTCCAGGCACGCACGGTGGCAGGGGTCTTCCCTGGGGATGGATCCCAAGGTCTAGGAAGGGAGCTCAGCCTGGTGCACATCTATCTGAGAGATGTCCAGAAAGCCTGAGCTGAGGTGACGATGGTCGATCCTAGGAAAAAGGCTGGGCCCCAGGACTTCTCCTCTGGGGGGCGTCCTTGCCTTGGCCAGGGACTCAGAGCAGCCAGCTGAGAGCTGGACTCCGGGATCCTGCAGAAACGGCCTGGGGCTGGAGTCTGAAGACAACCGAGTTTTTTTTTTTTTTCTTCTTCTTCTTCTTCCAGTCTTCAAACTTGTTCTAGAAGCCAGTGTTGTGCTATTGAGGAATTAGATGCAGGGGAATGGACTGGGGAGTTTGGGTTTTTTTTCCCCTCCAGCTGTTAGCTTTCTAGGACCCAGAAAGTAACTTTCAGAACAGAAAGCCCTGGCACCACACTGAGGACATGTAGGCACTTTGGTGATGGTTGGTTTTGTCTTTTTTTTTTTTTTTCTTCTGGTCACTGCTGGGGGTGGAACCCAAGACCTTGGGTATCCAAGGCAAGTACTCTATAACTGAGTCCCCAGCCTCTCAGAGTCTAAGGAGGCATACTACTTCTGAGACACACACCCCAGCCCTTCATTGGGGGATTCTAGGCAGGTGCTCTAGCACTGAGCCATGCCTCCAACTCCTCACTGGGGGATTCTAGGCAGGTGCTCTTTCACTGAGACACACCCCCCATGTCACTGGGGAATTCTAAGCAGGTCCTCTACCACTGAGTCACACTCCCAGCCCCCTGCCCCACCAGCAAGACGCTTAAGGACTTGGCAAAAAAAAAAAAAAAAAAAAAAAAGATGTGAACACCTAGCTCCTGCCCTCCTGGAGTGTGTATCCAGTTAGATAAAGTGGGTGCCTGAGGGTCAGCATGTCAGGCCCCAAGTGTGCAGATCTGAGGTGTAAGACCTCAAAAAAGGGCAAGCTCACTCATGTCCAACAAGGGAAGTTAAGACAGACTGGAGAGCAAAAGTCACTATGAGCTCTGTCTTGAAGATTGAGCAGAGTTTCAATGGGAAATGATGTGCGGTATAGGGGAGGGTCAGGTGTACTGAGGGGAGAAAAGAAGGGGGAATCGGGCCAGAGTGCTTTGGGGGAGGAGTCAAGATGTAGAAGGAGATTGAATGCCACCCTGAGAATTTGAATGTTTTGAGAGAGAGAGAGAGAGAGAGAGCGAGAAAGAGACTCATTCTCATTCATTCATTCATTCATTTGGGAAAAGTCCATATGTTGAGTGGTACACTCCTGGCATCCTGGCACCTGGCAGGCTGAGGCCAGCCTGGGTTATATAGTGAGACTGTGTCTCAAAAGATCAAATAAATCTTCATAGAATCTATACTGTGAGCAGGGGGAGCCCAAGGGACAACCATGGGAATGGCTGCCCTGGTCACATTCTAATGGGAGACAGATGGCGCTGAGAACCTGGGAGAGAGGGGTGTGGAGCTGGCTGCAAGTAAAATGCTGCCCCACAAGGAGGAGGACTTGAGTTAGAGCCCCAGCATCCATGTTAAAACCCAAGCATAGGCCCGGCGTGGTGGCACACACCTTTGATCCCAGCACTCTGGAGGCAGAGGCAGAGGCAGGTGGATCTCTGTGAGTTCAAGGCCAGCCTGTTCTACATAGCGAGCTCTAGGCCAGCTGGGACTAGAGGGAGACCCTGTCTCAAAAAAAATAAATAAATAAATACAAGTATGGTGACATGTGCCTGTAATCCCAGCACTGGGAAGGCTAAGACGGAAGGACCCCTGGGGATCACTAGCCAGCTCTCTAGCCTGATCAGTAAGCTCCAGGTTCAGTGAGAGACCCTGTCTCAAAACATAAGATATTAGGCCAGTGAGATGGTTCAATGGGTAAGGGGGCTTGCTTCTAAGCCTGCGGGCCTGACTTCCATCCCTGGACTCACATAGAGAGAACTGATTCCTACAAGTTGTCCTCTGAGCTCCACATGTGAACTGTGGATGGAGGGACATGTATACAAAATAACTAAGTAAATAATGTAATTTATTAAAGATTTATTTATTTCATGTATATGTATGTGCTTGAATGTATGTATGTGTACCATGTACATGCAGGTGTCTGTGGAGACCAAAACAGGGCATCAGATTTCCTGGAACTGGAGTTCCATGCAGATGGGAACCACTTGATGTGGGGGCCGGGAAGCAAATCTGAATCCCCTGCAAAGTAGCAAGAGTATGAAGTGTTTTTAATTGCTTTAACTCCAGCTCCAATAAATGTAATTTAAACATTTTGTTTAAACATTTTATGTGTTTGAGCACTTTGCCTACATATATGTAAGTGCATCATGTGCATGCAGTACATGTAGGGGCCAGGAGAGGACGCTGAATCCCTGGAGCTGGATTTCCAGATAGTTGCGAGCTGCCACGTATGTGCTGAGAATGAAACCTGGGTCCTCTGCAAGGGCATCCAGTATTCTTAACTGCTGAGCCATCTCTCCAGTTCCAATAACTGCACTGCACAGCACATAAACACACACACACACACACACACACACACACACACACACACACAGAAACTAAGGGTGTGGGAGGAAGTGGAAGTTCAGTTGTCAACAGAACTATCAGGGTTGCCACACTGACACTGGGAGCTGATGGAGGTGCAGGAAGAAGGGAGCCATAGGGTTTAGGTGGAAAGAAGGGTATGGAAAGACGGAGAGCAGCAGGAGGCATGGCTGCTGAGCTGGCTGAAAGAAGCAGACCTGCTAGCTGCTCTCTCCCCTTGGGCCTGCTGGGCGCCTCTCCCTGAACCTGCCATCCAGGCTCAGCACTCAGAGCCCAGCTCTGCAGCCTGGCCGTGGCCCAGCTGTGCGACATGCAGACGTCCACACGTCCACACACGTCCTCATGTCAGCTCTGTCCCAACCACTGTCCCCCTCCCAACAGGCTGAGCTCTCCAGGGCCTCCGACTCCTGCGTCACTACTCTGACCTAGCTGTGGAGTGGGGTCCAGGGGCAGATGAGGGCAGGGAGCACCAGGCCTGAGTCTTAGAAGGAGGAGCCTTTGGGGCTGTGGACCTAGTCCTTCTATTTCAGTTACTCGTCAGAGAACCCCAGGAGAGAGGCCGAGCCACCAGCCTCTATATGCTGGTATTAGCAGGATCCGGTGGTCTGCTGTCTTTGGAGAAGAGAGTTACCATTGGAGCTTCTGGGGAAAGCGAGAGAGAAAACATGTTAGTCCATGGTACACCCAAATCTGACACCATGGTAACCCCCCCTAATATTGAGATGAAGGGACCCAACCGTAGCTCAGTATATGGCCAAAGAGGTTCCCTTCCTTTGTATTTGATGGCAGAGAGCCCAACGGAGAGGAAGGAAACAGGAGTGTGTTAGTGGAGTACTCTAGACCGCCAGAGGCAGAGGCAGAGGCAGAAGGCAGCAAGTTTGAGGCCAGCCAGGGCTACATAATGAGAACCTGTCTCAAAACAAAAGCAAGACAACTGGAATCGGGTGGTGCACACCTTTAGTCCCAGCCCTCGGGACACAGGCAAGAAGATTTCTGTAAGATGGAGTGTAGCCTGGTGTACATAGTGAGTTCCAGGCCAGTTGAGGCTACAGGGAGACCCTGTCTCAAACAAACAAACAAACAAACAAACAAACAAACAGTTCAATGTCTGGGGTAGATTGATGGCTCAGTGTTTAGGAGCACTGGCTGCTCCTGCAGAGGACTTGGATTTGGTTCTCAGAACCCATAAGGCAGCTAACAACCATCATTAACTCCAGTTCCAGAGGATCTAACGCCCTCTTCTGGCATCTGTGGACACTTCATGCTTATGGGGCACTTCTAAATATGCATACAAATGTTCACATACATAAAATAAAAATAAATAAATAAGTGTTCAATGCCATCCTCAGCTACATACTAAGTTGGAGGCAAGCCTAGGCTACATAAGACCTTGTTTTAAAAAAGAGAGAAAAGCTGGGCGTGGTGGCGCACGCCTTTAATCCTAGCACTTGAGAGGCAGAGGCAGGCGGATCTCTGTGAGTTCGAGGCCAGCCTGGTCTACATACCGAGCTCCAGGCCAGCTGGGACTAAAGGGAAACACTGTCTCAAAAACACAAAAAGAGAGAGAGAGAGAGAGAAAGAACTTTCCAGGCATGGTGGCGCACGCCTTTAATCCCAGCACTCAGGAAGCAGAAGCAGAGGCAGGCAGATCTCTGTGAGTTCAAGGCCACCCTAGTCTACAGAGCAAGTTCCAGGCCAGCTGGGACTAAAAAGGAAACCCTTTCTCAAAAAAAAAAAAGAAAGAGAAAGAGAGAGAGAACTCAAACCCAATGTCTATCTGGCTCCTCCTCCAAGATCTGCCCCCTGCCTTCCAGTTCGTCCTCTACGTGCCTACTTTTATTCCTACTTTTTTTTTTTAAATTTTTTTTATTTTTTATTTTATTCATTTTTGTATGTGTATGAGTGTACTGTCTGCATGTAGGTTTGTGCACCCGTGTCGTGCAATGCCGCGGAGGTCAGAAGAGGGTGTCGGATTCCCCTGGAACTGGAGTTCTCCTGGAATTGGAGTTTCAGACGGTTCTCAGCCGCCATGTGGGTGCTGGGGATCGAACCCGGGTCCTCTGTAAGAGCGGTCAGCGCTCTCAACCGCTAGGCCATCTCTCCAGCCCTATTCCTACTTTTATTCCTACTTTTATTCCTACTTTTATTCCTCTGACAAGGTCATGTGCCTGTCTCCTAATCTCTGCAGAAAACCACAATATTTTTTCCAGTTTCTTCCTTTAAAAAATTAAATTTTTTTAAAATGGTGGTGTTTTGAGTCAGGTCTCATTGTATAGCCCTTGTTGGCCTGGAGCTCACAGAGATCCACCTGCTGAGTGCTGGGATTAAAGGTGTGTACCACTACTCTTGACTTACTTTTATTTTTTTATATGGGGGGTATCGCTTTCAGCAGCCAGAAGAGGGCGACAGATCTTCTGGAGCTGGAGACACAGGTGATGTGAGCTTCCCAACTGAACGTAGTTCCCCTGAAAGAGCAGCCGCTGCTTTAGCCACTAAGCTATCTCTCTAAAGCCCTCCTAAATTAAAAAAAGAAAATTGTCTTTTTGAGCCAGGGTCTCCCTATAGCCCCAGCTATCCTGGAATTCACTAGGTAGACCAGGCTGGCCTTGAACTCACAAAGATCTGCCTTGCCTCTGCCTCCCAAGTGCTAGGATTAAAGGCGTGCACCACCATGCCTGGCCATTTTTATTTATTTATTTATTGTGGTCTTTTCGAGTCAGGGTCTCCCTGTAGCCCTAGCTATCCTGGAACTCACTCTGTAGACCAGGCTGGCCTTGAACTCACAAAGATCCACCTGCCTCTGCCTTCCAAGTTCTAGGATTAAAGGCACGCACCACCATGCCTGGCCATGCTTCCTGTGTATTATGATTAAAGGCATGGGCCATCATGCCCAGTCCTTTTTAAATTTTTGTTTTCATTTATGCATGTGTTCAGATCACCTCCTGTGATATGAATACATATGTACAGATGCCCACAGTGGCCAAAATAGGTTGTTAGATTCTCTGGAACGGGAGTTAACAAGCAGGTGTTAGCCACCCAACATGGGTGCTGGGAACTGAATTTGGGCCCTCTCTAAGAACAGCAAGCCTTCTTAACCACTGAGCTATCTCTCCAGTCCCAGGAGTCTTTAATTTGAGAGAGGGTGTCATGTAGTCCAGGCTAGCCTCAAATTCTCTATGTACCCCAGGATGATGACCTTTAGCTGATCATCCTCCCACCTCCACCTCCCAAGTACGGGATGACAGGTGGGCGCCGCCATGCCTGGTTTATGCAGAGCTGGGGATGGAGCCCAGGGTTCCATGCATGCTGGGCAAGCACTCTGCCAACTGAGCCATACATATCCCCAGCCCCTCCCTGAGCAGATATTTTTAAACAAATTTATGACAAGGAAAATGTTTAGAGACAAAGACAATCTCCGTTGGGAGGCGCATCTCTTTATGCAGTGTTCCTGCCCTGGTACACAGAGAAGGGAAGGAAGGATGATATATGGAGGATGTCATTCACCTCTGTGTCAACCTAACTAACACCCACCATGATGCCTTCCAGTGCTCATCACTCGGTTGTGGGCTGTGTTCTGTGGTCTCTCCTTCCAGGCTCCTCAGCCACACAGTGCGAAGCTAGAGAGAGTGAACCAGGTCTGGCTCCCTAGGATCCTGGCCTTTTTTTTTTTTTTTTTTTTTTTTGTCTTTTTCGAGACAGGGTCTCCCTGTAGCCCCAGCTGTCCTGGAACTCACTCTGTAGACCAGGCCGGCCTTGAACTTACAAAGATCCGCCTGCCTCTGCCTCCCAAGTGCTAGGACTAAAGGCGTGCGCCACCACGCCCGGCAGATCCTGGCCTTTTAAGACATCTGCTTACTTTAAGAGCCCGAAGCCATTGAACCATGCTGGAAAGTACAGAGAGCCATGGCGGGGCTGGAAGCAGGCCCCACTGCACAGAAAAGTAAATTTACAACCCCCCTGAGCGGTTGCAAACCCCAGGCAGCACGAAGTCACAGCTGCCCGGAGTCCTGCTGAGGAGAAGGGGGAGTTCTCTGCCCCCCCCCCCAAAAAAAACTTCCTAGTAGTATCGTTTGGACTTGGGAGTTCAGCCAGCAGCCTGAGACCTTCTGTGCTGGGAAGTGAGGTGGGGAGGAATGGAGGGAGACTCTGCTCTTAGGGAACTAGGGAGGAAATAAGAATACAGAGGAGGGACTTCCGCCATCTGAAGGCCTGGCGTTGTGCATGTCTATAATTCTACTACCTGTGAGACTGAAGCAGGAGGATTGTGAGTTCCAGCCCAGCCTAGGTTACACAGCAAGACTATGTCTCAAAAAGAAAAGAAAGAGGCTGGAGAGATGGCTCTTTAGTTAAGAGCACTAGCTCCTCTTGCAGAGGACCCAAGTTTGATTCCCAGCACTCATATGGCAGCTAACAACTAGTAACTCTAGTTCCAGGGGAAACCATCACTTTCTTCTGACATCTCCTGGCATTCCATGACACAGGTACCCTTACAAACATGCAGGCAATACACTCGTATACATAAATGAAAATAAATAAAATATTTTTCTAAAAAGAAAGAGAAGTGGCTGGAGAGATGGCTGAAGGGATAAAAGCATTGGCTGCTCTTGCAGAAGACCTGAGTTTGATTCCCCAGTGCATAAAAAGCTGGGCACTGGGGCTAGAGAGATGGCCTAGCAGTTAAGAGAGCCAACTGCTCTTGCAGAGGACCCAGGTTCGATACCCAGCACTCACATGGTGGCTAAGAACTGTCTTTAACTCCAGTTCCAGGGGAATCCAACACCCCCTTCTGACCTCCGTGGCATTGCATGATGGCCGAGCCTGAAACTCCAATTTCAGGAGAACTCCAGTTCCAGGGGAGTCCGACACCCTCTTCTGACCTCCGCGGCATTGCACGTCACGGGTGCGCAGACTTGCATGCAGACAATACATTCATACACATACGGAAATAAATAAAATTAAAAAAATAAATAAAAATTTTAAAAAGCTGGGCACAGTTGGACGTGGTGTCTCATGCCTTTAATCTCAGCACTTGGGAGGCAAAGCCTAGGGGACCTCAAGATGGAGGCCAGCCTGGCCTACAAAGTGAATTCTGGGTCAGTCAGTACTATACAGTGAGACCCTGCCTCAAAAAAATTAATTAATTGAGAAATACATATTTACTTCAGTCCATAATTGTTTAAATTTTTGAGCCAGCCTCTTGCTAAGTCAGGCTGTGCTGCAATTTCTTATGCAGGCCAAGATGGCCTTGACTGTGTAAAGCAGTCTCCCCCTCAGCCTCCTGAGTAGCTAGGATTACAGGTGGGAGCCAAGATGCTTGGCCTGAGGATTTGTTTGTGCAGGAGAACGCTAGTCCCCTTTTGCTATGGGCTCTGCATCCATGTGGTGACAAGGGGGACCAGAGGGGTGGAGAGATGGCTCAGAGGTCAAGAGCAACCACATGGCAGCCAACAACCATCCATAACTCCAATTCCAGGGGATCTGAAACCCTCTTCTGACCTCTGTGGTCACTGCACCACACAGGTGCATTTATACACACGCAGGCAATACACTCATACACACAGAATAAAAATAATAATAAAATGCTTTTTTTAAAAAAGATGATGTGTTCTGCATGGAACACATTATCTGCCCTTGTTCACACCCTCTCTTCCTAAGCTCTGATGGAAGTCACTCAGCAAGGGACAGAGGTGGAGCTGGCTTCCCTGAAGGGCTCTACAGAGGCCACCGAGACCAGGCTTCTGAGCCTCACACCCGGTGTGAACCTCAATAGATGCAGCAGCCTCCATCAACCCCGCTGATCCTCCTTCTCTAATGCTGAACAGCTCTGGCTTCCATCTGTACGGGCCTTGAAGGCCGAGTCTGCCGGACGGTGACCCAGGGAAGCCCCACTGGCAAGCAGTGAGGAAATATGGAATAGAAACAACAAACAAACAGGCAGTGTGAGAGAGAGCTGCCAAAACAAACCAAATGAACGCAAAAGGGCTGCCTGCCACCACCTCGGCTGGGCGCAGGCCAGGAGCACAGAGGCAAGAGCACAGACGTGCACAGAAACACATCTGCCGTCAGCTTCCTGCCGGCTCCCAAGAAAGTTGATGGAGGCCTAGTCAAGCATGCTGGCACAAGTCTATACTCCCAGCACTTGAGAGGTGAAGGCAGGCAGATGGCAAGTTTGAGGCCAGTCAGCCCAGGCTACATATAGAGAAATCTTGTCTCAAAATAACAACGATGGGGGTGGAGCCATGGTGTGGTAATTGTGTACTGCTCTAGCAGAGGATGGGTTTGGTTCCCAGCACCCAATTCTGGTTCCAGGGGATCTGATGCCCTCTTCTGGCCTCCCTGGGCATTGCACACACAGGTGTACTTCTATCCATGCAGGCAAAAACACTCATACACATAAAATAAAAATAAATCAGGTGCCAGGTTTGATGACGCACACCTTTAAAAACAGCACTAGGGCCAGGCATGGTGGCGCACGCCTTTAATCCTAGCACTCGGGAGGCAGAGGCAGGCGGGTCTTTGTGAGTTCAAGGCCAGCCTGGTCTACCTAGTGAGTTCCAGGACAGCTGGGGCTACAGGGAGACCCTGTCTCGAAAAGACCAAAAAAAAAAAAAAAAAAAACAGCAGCTTGGGGCAGAGGAGTCAGATCTTCTGTGAGTTCATGGGCAGCTTGGTCTACAGGGAGTCCCAGTCATTGTTCTATAAGGAAGACCTTATCTCAAAAAGACCAAAAGTAAGTAAACAATAAACAGTATTTATGGTGGCTGTGAAAATGGCTCAGCAGTCAAAGAAGCACTAGACTGCCTTGCAGGAGGACCTGGTTGGATTTCCACAGCATCCATGTGGTGACTAACAAACGGTCACTATAACTTCCAGTTCGCAGAGAATTCGATGGCCATCGTTCTGACTTCGCATGCAGTTCACAACACTGGTGTGGTGTGTGTGGGTGTGTGTGTGTGTGTGTGTATGCAATACACGCAACACAATAAAATAAAAATAATAGAGTAATAGCCGGGTGGTGGCACACCCTTAATCCTAGCACTTGGAGGCAGAGGCAGGTGGATCTTTGTGAGTTCAAGGCCAGCACTGGTCGACAGAGTGAGTACCAGGACCGCTGGGGCTACAGGTAGACCATGTCTCAAAAGAGACCCCCAAAAAATAATAAGTAAAGATATTTTTAAAAAAAAAGAAAAAATAAATCGGCCAGACATGGTGGCACTAACCATTAATCCCAGCATTCAGGAGACAGAGGCAAGCAGATTTCTGTGGGTTCCAGGCCACCCTGGTCCACATAGCAAATTTCAGGCCAACCAGGGCTATGTAGGGAGACCCTGACTAAAAAAATAATAATAACTAAATACATTATTAATTTAAAAAACTTTTTTTTCTTTCTTTCTTCTTTTCTTTTCTTTCTTTGTTTATTTTTTTTTTTTTTTTGGTCTTTTTGAGACAGGGTCTCCCTTTAGTCCCAGCTGGCCTGGAGCTCACTATGTAGACCAGGCTGGCCTTGAAAAATGAAGTGGTGCTGGAGAGGTGGTTCAGTGGTTAAGAGCACTAGTTGCTTTTGCAAAGGATCTGAGTTCAGTTTCCAGCAGTCACATGGCAGCTAAAAACCATCCATACATAACTCCAGTTCCAGGGAATTCAACACCCTCTTCTGACCTTCTCAGGCACTGTATGACACAGGTGTACTTACATGCATGCAAACAATACATTCATACACAAAAATAAAAAAATAAAAATTTTAAAAGACACAACAAAGTAATGGGACATGGTCACATATCCCTTTAATCTCAGCTCACAGGAGGCAGAGTCAGGTGTATCTCTGTGAGTTCAAGGCCAGCCTGGTCTACATATCCAGTTCTAGACCAACTGGAGCTCCATAGTGAGACACTATCTCAGAAAACCTAAATCAATCAATTAATCAATAAATAAAATTTTTAATTAAAAATCTTTTTTTAAAATGTTAAAAAAAAATTTTTAAAAACAACAAAGCTCAGGATGTGGTGGTATATGTCTTTAATCCTAGCACTCAGGAGGCCTTGGCAGAGGCAGTCTGTGTCTGTGAGATCAAGGCAAGCCTGATTTATATAGTGAGTTCCGGGCTAGCTGGGGCTATAGAGAGGCTCTCTCTCAAAACACAGGAAATGAAATAAAAACCAACAAAACCAGATGTGATGGCTCATCCCGGGTGCCAACACGACTGAATCTGGGATTAACTAAAATGAGAGAGAACTTCGGATTGGGTCATTTGAAGCCAGAAGACCCATCCTAAATGTGGGCGATGCCTTCTGCTGGTGGGCCCAGATAAATGGCAGAAGGGATCTCTTTCTCTTTTGTGCTTGCCTTCTCTCTCACTGGTGAGTTCATCTTTCTGCTGTGACCAACTCCTCGGATTCTACAATAGACTGAAGACTAGCACATCTCCCAGAATCCATCAGGCAGTGCCAGATTGGGACTACTGAGACATCCAGCCTCCTGGACTGAGCAACTACCAGATTCTCAGCCTCTCCAGTGTGGATGAGTGCAAGATCTGCTAACAGCAGAGCCCAACATTGAGCCCCTGATATGGAACTCTTCCTCAGGTGGCCAGCTGGCAACCTGGTAGCAGGTTGATTACATTGAACCACTTCCACCATGGAAGGGACAGTGCTTTGTCCTTACAAGAATAACACTTATTCTGGTTATAGTTTTGCCTTTCTTGCATGTAATGCTTCTGCCAAAACTACCATCCAGAGACTTACAGAATCCACGGTATTCTGCACAATGTGGCTTCTGACCTGGGAACTCACTTCACAGCCAAAGTGTGAGAGTGTGCCCATGGTCACGGTATCCACTGGTCTTACCATGTTCCCTACCATCCTGAAGCAGCTGGCCTGACAGAATGATTGAATGGCCTCTTAAAGACATAGTTGCAGTAACAAATGGGTGACAATAGCCTGGATAGCTGGGACAGGGTCCTCCAGAATCTGATATATGGTACTGTTTCTCCTATAGCCAGGATTCACAGGTCCAGGAATCAAAGAGTGGAAGTAGAAATGATTTTAGTCACTATCACCCCTAGTGACCCAGTAGGAAAAGTTTGCTTCCTGTACCCATGACTTTGTGCTCTGCTGGCCTAGAAGTCTTGGTTCCAGAGGTGGGGGGATTGCTTCTGCCAGGAGACGCAGCAAACGTTCCATTGAACTGGAAGCTAAGACTTCCCCCTGGCCACTTTGGGTTTCTACTGCCCTTTAGCCAACAGGTTAAGAAGGTCTAACAGTATTAGAGGAATGATTGACCCAGACTACCAGGGGGAAATTAGACTATTTTTCCACAACGGGGGTAAGGAAGATTACGTCTGGAAGGCAGGAGATTCCTTAGAGCATGTTTTGGTGCTACATGTCCTGTGATTAAGTTCAATGGGAAACTGCAACAACCCAATCCAGATAGGACAACAAATGGCCCAGACCCTTCAGGGATGAAGGTGCGACTCACTCCCCCAGAGAAAGAACCAAGACCTGCAGAGGTGCTTGCTGATGGTGGAGGAAATACAGAATGGGGGAGTAGAGGCCACGTGACCAGTTACAGAAATGTGGATTGTAACTGACATGAATATTTCTGTCCTATTTGGTTAAGAAAATGCTTGTGCATGTATATACATATATTAAGCAGATATTTGTGTGGTTCCTTTTTTTAAATTTTTATTTATTTTTGTATGTGTATGAATGTATTGTCTGCATGTAGGTTTGTGCACCTGTGTCATGCAATGCTGCGGAAGTCAGAAGAGGGTCTCGGATTCCCCTGGAACTGGAGTTCTCCTGGAATTGGAGTTACAGACAGTTCTTAGCTGTCTTGTGGGTCCTGGGGATTGAGCCCGGGTCCTCTGCAAGAGCAGTCGGTGCTCTTAACCGCTAGGCCATCTCTCCAGCCCCTTGTGTGGTTCCCTTTTGAATATGTAATTGAGATAAGAGTTAACTGGTTAAGTGTTGTAAATCTATATTATCATATTTAGGTTATGAGATAGTGAAAGACTAAATATTCCTCAAAGACCTTGCCACCAGGCCGGGCTTGGTGGCGCATGCCTTTAATCCTAGCACTTGGAAGGCAGAGGCAGGCGAATCTTTGTGAGTTCAAGGCCAGCCTGGTCTACAGAGTGAGTTCCAGGACAGCTGGGGCTACAGGGAGACCCTGTCTCGAAAAGACCAAAAAAAAAAAA